>JALXFT010004541.1:0-60001 GCA_023376895.1 Aspiorhynchus laticeps
TGTCCTTGTCCTCTTTAGTCCGGATGACATGGCGTCCCAGTTTTCCAAAAAGAACTTCAAATTTTGATTCGTCTGACCACAGAACAGTTTTCCACTTTGCCACAGTCCATTTTAAATGAGCCTTGGCCCAGAGAAAACGCCTGCGCTTCTGGATCATGTTTAGATATGGCTTCTTTTTTGACCTATAGAGTTTTAGCTGGCAACGGCGAATGGCACGGTGGATTGTGTTCACCGACAATGTTTCATGGAAGTATTCCTGAGCCCATGTTGTGATTTCCATTACAGTAGCATTCCTGTATGTGATGCAGTGCCGTCTAAGGGCCCGAAGATCACGGGCATCCAGTATGGTATTCCGGCCTTGACCCTTACGCACAGAGATTGTTCCAGATTCTCTGAATCTTTGGATGATATTATGCACTGTAGATGATGATAACTTCAAACTCTTTGCAATTTTTCTCTGAGAAACTCCTTTCTGATATTGCTCCACTATTTTTCGCCGCAGCATTTGGGGAATTGGTGATCCTCTTCCCATCTTGACTTCTGAGAGACACTGCCACTCTGAGAGGCTCTTTTTATACCCAATCATGTTGCCAATTGACCTAATAAGTTGCAAATTGGTCCTCCAGCTGTTCCTTATATGTACATTTAACTTTTCCGGCCTCTTATTGCTACCTGTCCCAACTTTTTTGGAATGTGTAGCTCTCATGAAATCCAAAATGAGCCAATATTTGGCATGACATTTCAAAATGTCTCACTTTCAACATTTGATATGTTATCTATATTCTATTGTGAATAAAATATACGTTTATGAGATTTGTAAATTATTGCATTCCTTTTTTATTCACAATTTGTACAGTGTCCCAACTTTTTTGGAATCGGGTTTGTAGTTACGATGGGGAATTGTTTAATTTGAATTTCTCTGTGCATGTTCTTTTTCCCTCTTATAGAGACAGTGACCTATACCTGCCATTACATGACTGACAGACTAGAACGGTTTGACCTAAAAACATCAAAATTGGATCTACTGAAGAAAAAAAGACACCTACATCTTGGATGCCCTTGGGGTAAGCTGATAGATACCAAATTTTAATTTCAAAGTGAACTATCCCTTTAAGACCTAAATCGCTGTGTTTATGAGGATACTTGCAAAGACGGGGATTCTGACGCATAAGTGTGTTTAAGTAATCGTTCAAAGCCAATAAAGCGAAAAAAAAAAAAAAGAGCGGTCCTCTCACACAGAAACAGAGACAGCGCACACATAGCTCGGTTGTTTGTGTTTCAACAGCTTAAAATCGGTTGTTTTAAAACTGCAGTGCTTAAAAACACGTGCCCATGCTACAGATGTAGTCCCTCGTTTAGTTCTGGTCGTTCTCCACCTGCTTCTGTCTCCCCTTCACGCCCCGTGGTGGCGTGTAAAGATCGCAGTCATCCAAATGATGAAAAAGTACCATAAACAATGTATTTTGCGACACCACGAAATAAACGATAGAACATAATATGAAACGATAGACTTTTTATTTCGTCCATCCGATATAAATCGTCATATCGCACAGCCCTATTCTGCCCCCTCATTGAAGAAAAATCACATTCAAAAAGAAGGCGCGTGACGCTGTAATCCAAGCGATGATAGAAGTAGATTGTAGAGGAGTGGGAGGACTTTCTTTTAGCCTAATTTTTACAATGTTTTTATAATGTATTAATGATCACAGGCTATAATAAAAAACAAGTAGTAATGCGGAGTAAATACATTTGGTTCGAATAGCCTGGTATGGCAAGATGTCTTAAAATGTATTTATTTTTTTAATATTTAAACTTAGACCACATTATTAGATTACCTTTTGACTTCATGAATACACATAAATGACAGCTTAAGGATTTAAAAAAATCTTAATATTCTTTTGAATAATATTATATAATATTTTCTTTTTTAATATAATATATATTATAATTTAATATAATATTTTATATAGTTTTCTATAATATTTATGTGGCATTTTGCTGTTTTTATGTCATTTATTTGATTGTTATGTATACATTATTTTATTTTAAAATGGAAGAAAAACCTGTTTTTGACCTCAAAATAAAAGCACGTTCCCTCTGTACAATGGCTGTGGGGACGAGCAGTTTTGTGGTGCTGGGAATTTTTTATAATTAATTAAAAAAAAATATTGCCACATTGATGGCTCAAGAAGGTATAATTGTTCAAATAACACATCGTCTCATTTTTAAAATATATATATATAAAAAAATTGTAACCAAGTGTTTTTCAAGTGTAATATTTCTGTAAAGGCTAGGGACAGAAAAATGGACATTTACATAGAATGACCCCTATATATTTTAGGCTATAAATATGTGGCTCATTTATTGGTAATAAATAACTGATAATAAATAATAGTGATGATAATAAATCATAAAAAAAATATTGGGCTCGTTTTGGGCTTGTTTTTGAAGCTGCGGTTGCTTATTTGTCTCGCGAGAGTTGGCAACTCAGGGCTTGCAAAATCGCTATCCCGACGTCCCGGGGCTATTGTGTTTTCCAGTCGGGCTACCAAAATGTATCAGCGCCCTGCCCGACGGGCTACCTTAAATACAGGGCTCCCACGCAATGTTCCCTCTAAGCTGCGTGCGCGCGGCCGCACACTTCTACAACCGCGCCGCGCAGAAGAAATAATGTGCCGCTCGCACGCAATAATTAGTTGGGAAAGTCATTTGATTGAATGCCAGTAAAAGCGAAAGAATCGCAATACTCAGGCAAACCGCTATAGAGTTGATGTCGCTATAGAGTTAGAACCGGTGAATGCGGTTTACAGGTTTCATAGAAAGAGAATGATGTGCGCCAAATGAGTCGCTGTAGAAACCGAATACTTCAATGATTGCAGTGTGCTCAACATGAGAGCCAACGCAATGACATGACATGTGAAATAAACGTCCTCATGTATTAAAGAAGAGTGGCGTGATTAAGTGCTGGAAACAGCGGAGGATGAGCACAGAAAGATAACAAAACTCAGAGACATTTAGCTACAGTCACACACAGTTGTATTGTGCAAACTGTACTTCATAGGGATGTTTAGACAGCTATAGAAGAATTTATATGTTCACGTTTTTTTATATATTTAACTTACCGATCTCAGCTTAAGTTTTGCTTCAGTTTGTTTTCTATTCAATTCTATTCTATCAGTTTAAATAGTTTGTTTTGATATATTATGTTAGGCCTATATTATAAACCTAATAAATAATTGACCTTGTTTTTTAATGGAATCTCTTATTCATCAGGGCTGTATTTATTTAAAAAAAAAATACTGAAACAACAGTATATTGCAATTTCTAATATTGGGTTCCTATTTTAATGCCTATACTTTAAAATATAATTTATTCATGTGAAGCAAAGCTGAATTTTCAGCATCATTACTCCAGTCTTCAGTGTCACATGATCCTTCAGAAATCATTCTGAAATGCTGAATTATTATCAGTGTTGCTGATCTAATATGCTGATTTACAATAGTGAAACTGTTGTTCTGCTTAATATTTTTTGGAACCTGTTTTACTTTTTTCTTTGATTAATAAAAAGTTAAAAAGAACAGCATTTATTCAAAATTTATTATAACAACATAAGTCTTTACTATCAATTTTATCCATGTAACATCCTTGCTGAATAAAGTTTCTTTAAACTCTTTTAAAGTATCTTTAAAAAGAAAGAAAAGTGTAAATTTTGAATAGTGTATATTGTAACAAAATCTCTATTTTAAATAAACAGTTATTTTTAACTTTTTATTTAAAAAAAAATATCACAGGTCCCAAACAATATTAAGCAGTACAACTGTTTCCAGCATTGATTATAAATCAGCATATTAGAATGATTTCTGAAGTATCATGTGACACTGAAGACTGGAGTAATGATGCTGAAAATACAGCTTTGCTTCACAGGAATGAATTATATTTTAAAGTATATCAAAATAGAAAACATTTATTTTAAATTGCAATAATATTTCAAAATGTTATTTTGTGGAATAATATTCCGTTTTTTTTATCAAATAGATAGGCTACAGCCTTGATGAGCATAAGACACTTCTTTAAAAAATATATTTACTGATCCCAAACTTTTGAACTGCAGTGTATTGTACTGTAAAAAATGTTTTCTCAGGTAACCTAAAATGTACATCATTTAGTTACATCAAGGGTCAAATCAAATATAAATAGCACATTAAAGTTAAAAGTTCCACACTTTTGTGTGTGCGCGCTGTACAGGTCTGGTATAAAGAATGTTTTTGCTCAGGTGCCCGAAATGTCCGCCCAATAGAGAAAAGTTTTGCTCAGCAAAAGTGAAATCGTGCAATGTGAAACCCCCTGTCGCGGATCCATCGTGCAATGTGAAAGCAGCAGCGACTGAATCCTACCTCAGATAGTCCTGCATTGTGAAAACAACGGCGATCCGACGAGTTTGAAAATCGTGCAGTATGAACTCGGCATTACATCGCATGCGATCTTCTCTTACAGTGTGAGTTGATACCTTACGGAAATCGCACAGAAATCGCACGGTGTATGCCCGGCTTTAGACAACAAGCTTCTGCTGATTGACAAGTAACCAGTTCCAGTGCAGCAACCATCCATCAAATTCAAACCTTATGAAATGTATCTTTACTTACTGTTGCTTTAAAAGCCTTTTCCAAGTTGACATCATCTTCTTTCCAAGCTCTGACGACCTACAACACAAAAATCATGCCTAAATCAAGTTCTTAACATGTGAAATTGAATCAGTCTCATGGGGAACATCATGTCTGTCTTCTTACCTTGTCATCTGTAACGACCACATATTCCTGGGACTGCGTGTTAAACACAGCAGGGCAAGAGATTTTCTGTCCCTGTTTCACTGACCAACTGCCCGTAGGCCTCTGATCAGACACCTAGTCATCAGAAAACGGTTAGACAGTAATACAAATAACTATCAAATTTCGTACGAAATAACATGTACAGAATGGATTAATAGCATATGATGCTGCTGGAGAAATTCCTGGTTTAACGTTGCACCGCGTGCGACAGTTTCTCATTAGACAGTCACAGTATCTAACGTTAACTCCTTTTACCTTATAAACGGTTATAAATCTCGAAGAGTCAGTGACGAGGACATGGTCGATATCTCTACCCTGTTCAACTCCCAGAATCCCTATATTAGAGGAATTTTGCACTGTTCCAACTCCACACAACGTGCTTCCTTCATACAGCGCTGCCATGTTTCTCCGTGATTTCTTCTATCGCGAGACTCGTCCCACCGTAAACCAAGAACGAGAGAATTTTTTTACATAATCTTTGCAACACTGCCTCACTGTGGTTTGGAGTTTATAATGATCTTAAAGGAATAGCTCGACAGCCCGTGGAGCGAGATATGTCAATGTTGACATAGCTTTTTTCTATTGGTTTTCCAAAGTTATAGCCATTCAACATTTCATTGGCCACATTTTGTTCCTGAGAAATTACGTTTAACATGATTAAAGTTGACTATGCCATGCTAAAGTTTACTTGAGTGAGATTTACAACCCTTTCAAAGTGACCACTGAAATATATAACACTACAGGGTCATTATAAAATATTTAGCTCTGATGAAGCTGTGTGTAAACTGTAAACAGTGTTTTTTATGAAAACATGCAGTCTATTAAGACATAAGAAAGTAGCTTCTTATCATAAATGTGGTGCAGGGGTGTATAAGATTAATTAAAAAGATAAATAAGCAAGCAAAAAAATATATCGGTTAAAATATTTATTAACAGCAGTAAATAGGTGTGCTGTAATGCGGAATAGAAAAAAAATCAAATTCACTTTGTCTTTCACCTTTTCACCGCCATGCGTCCTACAGTTGGCACAGTACATGATTCTCCTTGCCGGTGTTGTGCCGAAATCGGTGACCTAGCGAAAACTGTGACCAGGGGTCGCTGTTCAGCAAATGTTCGCGCGGGAGTGCACATGCTGAAGCCGAATAATCAGCGTCACGAGCGGTACCGTAAAACACTGTAAAACAAATCAGGACAAGCAACTGTAGATATTGTCACCAGAATCTAAATTCTTATATAGAAAATCATTTAAACATTAATTCTGCTGTTGTCTGCTAATGTGTTAGCCTACTACTAAGAATGGTTTCCTTATAGTGCTTGTTATGTAAAACATATTCCGATTATCAGATAAATGTAGATATCAAGATTTTTATTTGTCACATACACGATTATATAGAGAGTATATAACCAGCAGTGAAATGTGAGTCAGGTTCGCTCCATGGACAGTGCAAATATTATAGAATACAACACAGATGAAATATACATAAAATGAAATAAGTAAAAAATAAGATATAAAGAACAAAATATAAAATATAAAAGAATGTGCACGACAGTATACTGTAGACTTAAATATTAAGATAAGCAGGAATGTACAAGAGAGGATGTGCAAACAGGTTGTACATCAGGGCTCTACGCTCACTTTTATTTTTAGGAGCGTTTGTGCTCCTAATTAAAAAAAATTAGGAGCACGGTCAAAAATTTTGCACCTTCAAATCAATAATCAAAAATTCTGATAAAAAAAATGAACCTTCCCATTACGAGGTGATATTAGACTCCTTACAGTGATTTACAGGGAATTTTGTTTTTACCTTTGTAATGGAATTTTTCTAACTTTATTAAAAGTATGTCATCTTTTGTCAAATTCAACCAAATATATTAATACGCTTTTTATTATTTCTAATTAAAACAACAGAATAAAAACAAGTAGAACAAGAAGTAGAATAAGATCAATCAATCAAATTAAATAAGTATTTAAGAAATAAATTTGTACTACAGAGGTGGCACAGAAGAACACACAAGTGGCTTGTAGGTGTATGTTCAGATGTTTAATGAGGCTCAGAGGTTGCATAAGTTCAAATAAATTCATGTTGAGGTTAATATTTTAAATATACAATTTTGAATGTAGAAATATTAAATGATTTAAATAACAGAAAATATACTTTAAAAATGTAACTAAAACTGCCAGTAGGAGGCGGTATGTCACTGATTTTATCACTGAATCGTTCATTTAATTCAGGGGTCCCCAAACTACGGCCCGCGGGCCGAATGCGGCCCGCCCCCACATTTGGACCGGCCCTCTAAACAATGCCAGATACATATTTTGTAATTTTAAAATGTAATTTTAAATATATGTTTTACTTATATCATGTCTGTATTTGATCATAAAGGTTGGCTTTCAAACAATTTTTTTTCTATTATTAACGTTATTAACGTAGCCTAATTAATTTTAAAATTCACATACCAACAGAATGGTACGTTCAACGTAACGTGCCATTGCGATCGAACAGGTGATGCGCGCGAGCCGGCGATAAAATTCAAAGAGATGACAAAATGGTGAAACGGTTGGGAAAGAGAAAGGTTGATTCAGAATGTAGGGTATTTAACCAAAAGTGGACTAGTGATTATTTTTTTGTTCAGTGCAAAGAAGTGGCTGTTTGTCTCATCTGTCAAGAAACAGTGTCTGTGTTCAAATATACAACCTGTGCCGACACTATGAAACCCGCCACAGAGAAAAGTTTGCAAGCTTGCAAGGCCAAATGAGAGCAGACAAAGTGTGGAAGCTAAAAAGTGTACTATTAGCTCAGCAGAATACGTTTGTACGCCAAACCCAACTGAACCAGTCATCAGTTCGAGCGAGCTTTCAGGTAGCTAAACTGATTGCAACCAGTGGTAGGCCAATCAGTGATGGTGAGTTCGTCAAGAAATGTATGAATGATGTTGCGGAGGAGGTGTGCCCCGATAAAAAAAGACGTCTTAAATGCAGTGAGTCTGTCCGGAAGTACAATCACCAGACAAATTGAAGAAATGGGGGATAATGTATATGCCCAGCTGCAGCAGAAAGTGAAAGAATTTGAATTTTTTGCATTAGCACTGGATGAGAGCAATGACGTGCAGGACACAGCACAGCTGCTAATTTTTCTTCGCGGAGTTAGCTCAAACTTTGAAGTGTCCGAGGAGCTGGCAGCCCTACAAAGTCTAAAAGGCACTACGACAGGGGAGGATATTTTTGTTAAAGTGTGCCAAACGATGGGATAGATGGGTCTAGACTGGTCTAAGCTGGCCAGCATCACTACCGACGGGGCTCCTAATATGGTTGGCGTGTCGAGGGGGCTTATAGGACGCATGAATCGAGAAATGGAGGAAAGAGGTCTCAGCCCCCCGTTACAAGTCCACTGCCTGATTCACCAGCAAGCACTCTGCTGCAAAGTTTTTAAGTGGGAATCTGTCATGAAGGTGGTGGTGTCATGTATAAACTTCATCAGAGCAAACAGACTTAAACACCGGCAGTTCCAAGCCTTTCTTGCCGAGCTAGAGTCTGCTCACGGAGATGTGCTTTACCATACTGAAGTCCGATGGTTAAGCCGAGGCAGAGTTTTGAGGCGTTTTTACGAGCTGCTACCCGAAATCAACGCCTTTCTTCTGACAAAGGGCAAAACAGTCCCAGAACTGATCGACGCCCTTGTCAAAAAATCCTATAGGATTCCAATAGGAAAATTGTATAGGATTCTAATTGGAATTTCTATCGTATTTTGGAACCATTCCTATAGGATTCCGATAGGAATAGTCCTATAGGACAATAAATAAATATCCTGTAGGAACCGTTCCTATAGGATTTTAATGGGATTTTAATCCTATAGGATTTTTTTTATTATTATTCTAAAGGTGCACTTTTCCACTGTATTTGTTTTACTAACAAATAGTACTTGGAGTTTGCTTAAATTCACCCTGATGTAGACATTGTTCATTGTATGTTGCACAACCTGCAGTAACATTGAAAACAACATAGAGGTGATTTGTGCAGCACAGAATTAGTGCAAAAAAAAATTCTAAGGCACTGATAATTGATTGATGACACACACACACAGTATGTAGCACTTGCATCCTACAATGCAAATATCCACTAGACCAGTTCTAGACTCGAAAAGAATTGGGGAGGAAGATATAAAGCTTATACCAGGAGACCAGAAGTTGAATATAAAAAAGAACACTTTACTGTAACAATAATAATAATAATAATAGCAAACACAATCACATCACAACACAGAGAAATAAAACATCAAACAATAAGTAGAATTTGATATCGTAAATAAGTTTAATTTCCCTTTGAGGTGTATAATACTGTTCATTTCATGTGATAAATGTAATAAAGTTCAGTTTGTGTGTAATGTAAAAAGAGAGAGAGAAAAAAAACACATCCAATTCAGTTACGGGAAAACCGGGGAAATATATGAAAAATACTGTATCCATTATATTTCAAAGCAATCACTAATGCACTGTCAATTGACCATATGCACAATTACTTCTTGGTTGTAGGTAAGCCAGCTCAGTCATTTCCAGTCAATTGTACTGTGCTGTAAGAGGCATGTTCTTTGCTTAGTTTCTGTACAAAATCCATTCACAATTTGAAGAAAATTTTTGTTTATCCAAGAGGACCAAACGTCCACGCATACCATTTCAGGAATGACAAATGCGGGTGTTAAATATTACATGGGTAAATCTGCTAAATTGTTCAGCGACTCATTGCTATGATTGACATTGATAATGGAAGACAAGCCAATGTCAAAATATAGCTGTGCATTAAGTGATTCAGACTAAATTTAGAGTAGCAAAACTACAACAGTAACAAGTCTGTGTTAACTGAATATATTTAGCAGCTTTTACAGTTAAAGATAAAACTTAAAAAAATGTAGTTACTAAATTAAATCTAAAAATATTTCAAAATATTGAATACATTATTTAATTGTTATACCATTAATAATGAACTTATTTCATTTGTAGTTAACTAGTTTAAATAATTCTCCCTTATACGCTACGCTGTTGATGTCGGGCATACAGTATTTATTTATTTATAAAATGACATGAGACTTTGTGATTCCTGCATTTGCTATACTTTATACTTCAGTACAATAAAAGCACACAAATTTGGAGTTGAAATGGCAGCTGAGCTAATGTGATCCTCTGCTGCCATCTACTAGTTATAATGATAATTTAATATCATTTTCATCTTAAAAGTCTTTGTTTTTCGCTAGGAGACATTTCTTTCATGTCATCTTCATGAATGAAAAGTATATCTTTAAAGTGAATTTTACTGCACATCCATAGAGTTGAGAAGGCAAATATTATAAGTGTTTAAAATGTGTTCATGACTATGAAGGTAAGATATTGATTATCAATAATACCATTATGATGTCATTTGGGAGATAGCATCTCTAGCTAAAGTTAAAGGCATCATCTATCATTGTTGTTATGCTATCATTATTTACCATGTTGCAATTATTATTATTTTTTTCTCGATGTCTGACAAGAACATCGAGATAAAGGAAGGAAGATGGCGGCGCGTTCAGACGCAGCGGCTGCTCCAGGTCCCAAAGACGGTGCTTTTATGTCTTTTAATGTCGTCTGTTCGTCTCCAAATAGTGTAAATCTACCGCTAACCCATAAGGAAAAACACATATATGATCGCCGAAGCCTTTTGGACATCGGCAACGCGTACAAACACCAACTCTCGCAGGCGGCTACTGAGAAGCTACGAGGCCTTTGTTTACTGCTGGAGCCGGACCTCGAGACCGCGGCCTCGCCTACTGACGCTACCCGCACAAGGCAGCGTCGCAAGCGGTGTGAGAGAGGACGGAAGCGCGGTAAACGCGGAGGTATACGAGCGAGGCTAAGAGCTAATCCCACAAGACCGGCTCTTCCAACACTCATGCTCTCAAACGTTCGCTCTCTGGAAAACAAACTGGACTTAATTCAACTCAGTCGGTCTACACAGCATGAGGCAAGGGATTGCTGTGTGTTTGTTTTCACCGAAACATGGCTAAACAACAACATCCCGGACTCCGCCATTCAGTTACACGGATTAAACTGCTACCGAGCAGACAGGGACTCATCACTGTCTGGTAAGACCCGCGGGGGTGGCTTGTGTGTTTATATCAACAAAGAATGGTGTAACAATGCTGCAGTAATATCAAAACACTGTTCATCGCTGGTGTAGTTTATGTTTGTTGAAGTGCCGACCGTCCTATCTGCCGCGTGAGTTCACGGCCATTGTTATTGCCGCGGTTTACATACCACCGTGTGCAAACGCTAAGGACGTGAACTGTACAGCGCCATCAGCGAACAACAAACAAATAACCCCGACGGCTTTTTCATCATAGCCGGTGACTTTAACCACGCAAACTTAAAGACAGTTTTGCCAAAATTCTACCAACATGTGAATTTTGCGACAAGGGGAAACAATACACTGGATTTTGTTTATACAACAGGGAAAAACGCATACAAAGCTGAACCCCGCCCCCACCTCGGGTACTCGGATCACATCTCTGTTATGCTAATCCCAGCATACAGACCACTTCTCAAGCTTGCCAAACCGGTTCAAAAACTCATCACAATTTGGCCAAATGATGCTACCTCAACACTACAGGACTGCTTTCAGTGCACAGACTGGAACATGTTTAAAGAGGCAGCCACCTACAACAACCACACAGACCTGCATGAGTACACTGAAACTGTGACTGCTTACATCAAAAAGTGCATTGATGATGTGACAGTCACCAAGACCATCACCACACGTGCAAACCAGAAACCATGGATGACAGCAGAGGTTCGTGGGCTGCTAAAGACCAGAGACGAAGCATTCAGATCAGGAGATAAAGCGGCCCTCAAAACAGCAAGAGCCAATCTGTCCTGTGGCATCAAAAATGCAAAACGGTCATATGCTCAAAAAATCAACAATCACTTCACAGACAGCAGAGACACACGGAGCCTGTGGCAAGCCATTCAGACCATCACTGACTACAAGCCCCCGCCACAGGCCTGTGATGAGGACACATCCCTCCCCGATGCACTCAACCACTTTTATTCACGGTTTGAAATGCAGAATGACACACCTGCACAAAAACTGCCCACACCTCCCAACGACCGGGCGCTTTGTCTGTCTCCAGCCGACGTAAGGAAGACCCTATCTAGGATTAACCCACGCAAGGCTGCGGGTCCTGACAACATACCTGGCCGTGTACTGAAAGACTGTGCTGCACAGCTGACGGATGTCCTAACAGATATCTTCAACACCTCGCTGAGCCAGGCAGTCGTCCCCACATGTCTCAAATCCACACCGTCCCATAGCACTGACTCCAATCATGATGAAGTGCTTTGAGAGGTTAGTCATGCACAACATCAAAAACAGACTCCCCAACACACTTGACCCGCTGCAGTTTGCATACCGTCCAAACCGCTCTACGGACGATGCAATCTCCTCCACCCTCCACCTGGCTCTTACCCACCTAGAAAATAAAGACTCCTACGTTAGAATGCTGTTCATCGACTTCAGCTCAGCATTCAACACAATTATCCCACAACAGCTCATAAATAAACTAAACCTGCTGGGCCTTGACAAATCCCTTTGCAATTGGATCCTGGACTTTCTAACCGGAAGACCTCAGTCAGTCCGTGTCGGCCACAACACCTCGAGCACTACCACACTGAGCACAGGTGCCCCACAAGGCTGTGTGCTCAGCCCGCTGCTCTTCACGCTGCTGACCCACGACTGCACTGCCAAGTTCAGCTCCAACCACATCATCAAGTTTGCTGATGACACAACAGTGGTAGGTCTCATCAGCAACAACGATGAAACGCACTACAGAGAGGAAGTGGCACAGCTTGCTGAGTGGTGTGGCGCTAACAATCTGTCCCTCAATGTGGAGAAGACAAAGGAGGTTGTGATGGACTTCAGGAGAAACTCCGTTGACCACCCCCCACTGACCATCGACAGTTCGACTGTGGAGAGAGTCAGCAGCACTAAATTCCTGGGGGTGCACATCACAGAGGATCTCACCTGGACCACCAACACCATGTCACTCTCCAAGAAGGCACAACAGCGCCTACACTTTCTCCGCCGGCTGAAAAGAGCAAGTCTCCCACCACCCATCCTCAACACATTCTACAGGGGCACCATCGAGAGTGTGCTGACCAGCTGCATCACTGTCTGGTACGGGAACTGCAGTGCTGCTGACCGCAAGACCCTCCAGCGGACAGTGAACACGGCTGCTAAGATCATCGGTGCCCCTCTCCCATCCATCCTGGACATTTTCCTTGCACGATGCTCCAGCAAAACCAACAGCATCGTGAAGGACCCCACCCACCCCTCCCACAGTCTCTTCCAGCTCCTACCATCAGGAAGACGGTACCGGAGCATCAGAGCCCGCTCCGCCAGACTGCTCAACAGCTTTTTCCCCCAGGCTGCGAGAGCCCTGAACTCAAATCACCCCGCCCGCCTCTGAAACCCCATACAATCCTGAAACATGGACCCCCCCCACCCCCTGTCCTCTCCCCTCTCCTCTCCTCTCCTCTCCAAACATCCCCCAACCTTACCACACCAGCGAAAAAACTGTAAACTTTTTTTTGTGCAATCCAAGTGTGCTACACACAGGTGAGTGGGCCTTTACAAACCACCTGTAGTAACACACTCTCCTCTATGCACTAGACACTTTTCTTAACACTATGTGTACACAATCCCACAAAAAGACTCAGCAATATATGTATGTTTACATGCTCATGCACCACTACAAACCATCTTGTACTGTTCCCCAGCCAGCTGCTGACTCGCAATGTTTCTCTCTGCACATGTACAGTATTTATGTGAAGCATTCGCATAGTTTGTATAGTTTGTATTTTTATCTTTATCTTTAGTTGTACAGGGTAAACATTTAGGGTAAACAGATTGTATAGTTTGTATTTTCTATCCTTATCTTTAGTTGTATAGGGTAAACATATATATATAGTATACCTAGTCAAATCTGTCAGTAGGTTAGTTTTTGTGTATAGGTTTATAGTGTTTTACCTCATTGTTGTATGTCTGTATTTATGTAGCACCGTGGTCCTGTGAGGCACGACATTTCGTTCCACTGTATGTCCCCACATGCAGCGGAATGACAATAAAGCTCAACTTGAACTTGAACAAGGCAGGAGAGGTTTCTATAAGGGTCTCAAGAGTCTCTACCTATATAAACCACAACATTAAATCAGCTTTACCGGAAGTTTACGAGCTGGCTTGTTATAAAAGATGTATAAAGGATCATTTTAAATGCAATAATCTATCTTGTCTTTTTTAATTTATTTTATGTACCATATGTTTTTTTTTTTTTTTAGTATATTATTTCTGGGTTTTATTATTTATTTTTTCGACATATGTTGTAATTAATTTGTATTTATATATTTGTTACTGTAATCAAAGTTTTTCTTTTAGTTTTATGAGTTTGTTTTTGTTTTGTTTTTTCATTGTTTAGGTGGAGGCTCTAAATAAGCCCTTTGGGTTTTCTGCCTCTCCCTGCACAGTATATGGATTGTATATATATATATATATATATATATATATATATATGCATCTATTTTACTCTTGTGCAAAAATAACTAAACTAAAACTACGCGGAAGTTCTAAAGAGCGCTCTGTGCATATGGTCAATTGGTTACCAGGCAACGCAGCAGGTCCTCTCACTGACAACGGCTCCCTTAATTCTGTTGTCATGCACGTCTTCTCCATGTACGCACACATATCATGGGAGAATCGTTGTCCAATGTCAAACTTTTTAACTGAAACATAAAACCTGACCTGGACAACAGGCCATAAGAACATCTTATTACTCCATCAATACAAATAATTAAAATAGTGCTATACAAAACCGTAAAGCACAACGCTATTCAAAACAGCTCAAAATGGTGGCAGAACAGACATTTTGTACTCACTACTTCAGTGTTTTATATAATGACATTTTATTATAAACAGCATACATTAATATTTCATTAATATCAGTTGTTAAACAATATATTTTGCTATGTAACGTTAACGTTAAGGGCGGACTCCTGTGCTAACCACATACAATATAACGAGCTAAACCACTCACCAACAGATATCGTTCACCCAAAACTGTTCGTTTAGGATGCAGATCAGATAAGTATTACTATTTCTTCCTTTTTAGCACCTTTAAATACATTTTAACAAGTTAAACAACGTTAATCACTCGATTTCTCAGCTTCTTCTCCTCTTTGACCGTTACTGTTCAAAGTATGCGCGCTACAGTTGCACGCGCACTAAGTTCGGATTTCTTAAAGGGGAAGTGTCAGGTCAATACCATATATAGATGTTTGTGTTTCTATGAATTACTACTCGCATGTAATGCATTTTAACTTATTCAGACATTATGAAATGTCATACTTATCTTTGCCTTACTGTAATATTATGAATTTCAGTTATATTTGTGTGTATTCAGATAGGCTGCATTTTTATTGAGGGTTACAAGTACACACATGCAGTGCAGTGTTACATTTAAAAAGTAATTAATTAACAGAATCAAATACAGTGCCTTGAGGATGTATTCATACCCCTTCATTTTTTTCACATTTTTTTTATGTTGCTGCCTTATGTTAAACTGCTTTAAATTACTTTTCCCCCACATCAATCTACACTCCATACACAATATTGACAAAGCAAAAACAGAATTGTCACAACTTCATACATTTATTAAAAATAAAAAACTCAAATAAGTACATTGCATAAGTATTCATACCCTTAACTAAATATTTAGCTGAAGTACCTTTACAGCCTCAAGTCTTTTTTTGTTTGATGCGACAAGCTTTGCTCATCAACATTTGGCAATTATCTGCCATTTGTCTTCACCTCTCAAGCTCTGTCAGGTTGGATGGAGGCAGATGCACATTTTCAGGTTTCTCCAGAAATATTTGATTGGGTTCAATCCCAGGCTGTGGCTGGGCCATTCAAGGACATTCACAGAGCTGTCTATTAGCCCCTCTTGCTGTGTGTTTAGGGTCACTGTCCTGTTGGAAGGTAAACCTTCTGCCCAGTCTGAGGTTCTGAATGCTCTGGACTGGGTTTTCATTAAGGCTATCTCTATATTTTGGTGCATTGAGCTTTTCTTCTACTCTGACGAGTCCCTCAGTCCCTGCCGCTGAAAAACAGCTCCACAGCATGAGGCTGATTCCAGCACACTTTTCTTTTGTGATGGTACTCTGCAGGTGATGAGCAGAGCTGGTTCCCTTCAAACATGATGCTTAGAATTGAGGTTCATCAGACCAGATAATATTATTTCTCACAGTCTGAGGGTCCTTTAGGTGCTTTTTTTTTCTTTGTCTTCACTGAGGAGAGGATTGAGTTTGGCCACACCGCCATAAAGCCCAGATCGGTGGAGTGTTGCAGTGATGTTTGTCCTTCTGTAAGTTTCTCCCATCTCCACATATGATCATGGAGCTCAACTAGAGTGACCATCAGGTTTTTCGTCACCACTCTAACCAAAGCCCTTCTCCATCAATTGCTCAGTTTGGCCAGGAGGCCAGCTCTAAGAAGAATCCTGGTTGTTTCAAACTTCTTCCATTAAGGGTAACAGAGACTACATGCTTTTGTGATCCTTCAATGAAGCAGAATTTTTTTTCTGAACTCTTCCCCATGTGTGGCTTGACGCAAACCTGTTTCTGAGCTCTACAGACTGTAGAGCTCAGAAACCCCAGGGCTTGGTTTTTGCTCTAATATGCATTATCAGCTGTTGGACCTTTTATTAAGACGTGTGTGCCTTTCCAAATTATACCCATTCAATTGAATTTGACACAGGTTACCTTCACTCAAAGTCTAGTAACATCTACAAGCAATATGAATGCTCCTGAGCTAAATTCCAACTAGATAAGGGTATGAGTACTTGTGCAATGGAATTAAAAAAAAAAAGTTTTTTATTTTTAATAAATTTGCAAAGATGTTAAAAACCTTTTTTTTTTGCTTTACCATTATAGTGTATGGAGTGTAGATTGATGTGGAAAAAAGTAATTTAAACAGTTTAACATAAGGCAGCAACATAAAACGTGAAAAAAAATAAGGGGTGTGAATACTTTCGCAAGGCACTGTAAGATCTTAAAGGACAAAGTGAATTTCCATTTAAAAATCACAATGTCCAATATGATACAAATCAATAAAAGATCATACAGGAAAAATTAAATTAAATTAAATTAAATTAAATTAAATTAAATTAAATTAAATTAAATTAAAATAAATCAGAATGTCCAATAGGATTCTATGGATCAAATAAAATCCTATAGGACAAAGTGAAATTCCATTAAAATCAATCGGAATGTCCAATAGGATTCTAAGAATCCAATAAGATCCTAAAGGATAAACTGAAATTCCAATAGGATTTTTTGACAAGGGCGCAGAATGGAAATGGGACCTCGCCTTTTTAACAGATGTGACAGAAATGCTGAACGGCCTCAACTTGCAGCTCCAAGGCAAGGGGAAACTAATATGTGACATGTATTCCCACATAAAAGCATTTGAGGTGAAACTAGCACTGCTTGTGGGACAAGTGCAAAAGCAAGACTTCACTCATCTCCCCGTTACCCAAAGTCTCTCAGCTGAGAAACCAGTGGCCCCATTCCCAGCTGAAAAGTCCGTGGAAGCGCTGGAAATGCTGAAGGCGGAGTTTGACGTGCGATTCCGTGAGCTACATGTCCACGCTAAAGAAATCCGCCTTTTCCAGAACCCCTTTGCTGCCGACATTGACGAAGCCTTGCCTTCTTATCAGTTTGAGTTGGCTGAGTTACAGAACTGTGATGTTCTAAAAGACGCATTTAAGCCAACGGTCTCATTGAATTCTATACTGCCCTCCCTAACGAGACATACCCAAACATCAAAAAGCATGCAATGAAGATGTCCACACTTTTTGGCAGCACGTATATCTGTGAGCAAACCTTTTCATTTCATGGTGGACGAGGAGACACCCCCCCTCACAATGTAGAGCGCTTTGAGTGCTTAGAAAAGCAGAAAAGCGCTATATAAATGTAATGAATTATTATTATTATTATTATGAAACTCATGAAAACTCTGATGAGATCAAGACTCACTGATGAACATTTGCATCAGTCTTTGAGACTGGATGTGACAGGAATGGAGCCTGACATTGGACATCTCACCACCCAGAAGCAAGCCCACAGTTCACACTAATTAATATGCATAAGTAAGTAAATGTTTTGATTTTGAATAGCACTGAAACGTAATGATCATTTGTTTGTACGGTGCATAACAAAATAATAAACTATTCTAGCATTAGGAGGCATAATAAATACAATTAAAATCATAATCAAATCTCCACAATAATACTAGTAGTCACGCCGACCCATGTCATTTTCTGCTATAAACCAACCCGGCCCCCCATTAAAGCAAGGAAAAAGTATGTGGCCCTCGCAGAAAAAAGTTTGGGGACCCCTGATTTAATTTATTCGTTCGAACGGCTGATTCATTCAGGAATTAAGTACGTGACTTTCTTTATGGCCGTTTCTCAATATGCGTTCTTGTCTGTACTTGTGTTCTTGTGGACTTGTGAAACGTCATCAGTCGTCGCCCAAGTACTGTTCCAATTCAAAGTTCACATCTAGCCAAGTACAGTTAAAATCCCCAGATGTGTCCTTGCTCCGCCCCTTTTATCAAGGATGCATCAGAGGTGACTTGTGCAAACTTGAGGCAGCCAGGTATCCCAGAATGCATTTCACACCAATCAGCGAGCGTTAATGGCAGAGGGGAAAACCACCAAATTTCAAAATATTACTGTTATTGTGTCATGAAATGCCGTTCTAAGAGTATTTCAGGAGAGAATGTAGTTGTTTAAAACTCAAATCTGCGGTTTATTTATAAAGAAAGCGCCCATTTGAAAATTAGTTTAGCCGATTTCAGAGTCCCAGGTGATCACCGGGCGGTCAGTGCTCATATATCCGCCGAGAGCAGCCTCACCTCGGCTAGTCCTTCTGACATCTGCCGCCGGCTCTGATGTCTCTGTAGTGGTTAAACATGAGGTAAAATTAATTTTGGGTAAATCTAACAGGCAATCTTTGGTCTCATGAATCTATTATTTCTTCCAGGTCATGTCGTTTTGGTTGAGCAAGTTATTTTTCATAAATTATTTATTTATTAATCGTAACAGCGCTTATTTTGTTAACGTGACTGATTTGTTTGCTTTTGTCTTTATTTCCTATTACATAAGTCTTTTATAGGCTACTTTACTTTTATAATGGCTATTATTGTTCATTAAAACGGACATTTAGCTTGTCATATTTCATTTTATTATACATACTGAATCGGAGTATATGTGCACATTGTCAGACCTGTGTTCCCCATGTCACGTGTTTCCCCTCCTCTTGTGACCTTATTTGGTGTTTCCTGTCATTTTGTATTATCAGTTCCCAGCCCTGTGTCTTTAGTTGATTAGTCCCCAGCCCTGTGTTAGTAATCATCCACTTTAGTCTCCCCTTTAAAGGCCCTGTGTTTCCCTGCCTCTGTGTCCAGTCTTAACGTCATTCTATGTGTTCCTGTGCCTCCTGTGATTCCTTTTGTTTTGTTTATTAAAAGTTAAGTTCATTTGAAGTTCCTTGCCTCCTCGTTCCTTCTCCAGAGTGGATCGTGACAGAAGACTGGACCCAAAACTTACTGATGACTTCAGCTGAGGACGCGCTGTGTGGGTTGCGGCAGGGCGGTCTGAGGTTGGAGAGATATGTGGAGGAGTTTCTCGAGATCTCTAACCGGATGAGCTGGCACGACGCTGCTCTGGGTGCATGTTTCCTGCTGGGGTTGGATGACGAGACGATACGCTGCGATCTCCCCATTGGTGATTTCCCCCTGATCGAGCTTATCAATCTTGTTCTCTTTTTAAAAGGTTGCAACTTAAAAGTCGAGGAAATTCTCCAGCCTCGTCATCCCGCTCCAGCTGGAACGCGCCGCGTCTCCCCAGCTCATTCCACACCGAGAACCTCCGCATACCTCTCCAACGGCTCCTACCGCCTGCCCAACCGCAAAGATCCCCCCTGCCTCCTGAGCAGCTCCATCGTCCTCAGCCCAGCGTCAACCGGGGCTCTCCCTTGCCCGCCGGCGGTGAGTGTGGCAAGCCCGCCGGCAGGGATTATGGCAAGCTGTATAAACATTAATCCGGTTCCGTCCAGCTCTCCAGAGCCCCTGCTGGTTCCGTCCAGCTCTCCAGAGCCCCTGCTGGTTCCGTCCAGCTCTCCAGAGCCCCTGCTGGTTCCGTCCAGCTCTCCAAAGCCCCTGCTGGTTCCGTCCAGCTCTCAAGAGCGCCCCCAAGAGACGGCTCCTCCAGTGGCTGCTCCACGCCAGAGCCCTCCAGTGGCTGCTCCACGCCAGAGCCCTCCAGTGGCTGCTCCACGCCAGAGCCCTCCAGTGGCTGCTCCACGCCAGAGCCCTCCAGTGGCTGCTCCACGCCAGAGCCCTCCAGTGGCTGCTCCACGCCAGAGCCCTCCAGTGGCTGCTCCACGCCAGAGCCCTCCAGTGGCTGCTCCACGCCAGTGCCCTCCAGTGGCTGCTCCACGCCAGCGCCCTCCAGTGGCTGCTCCACGCCAGCGCCCTCCAGTGGCGGCTCCACGCCAGCGCCCACTAGAGCCCGCTCCTCGCCAGCGCCCCCTAGTGCCCGCGCCTGCCGAGCGCCCCCTAGTGCCCGCGCCTGCCGAGCGCCCCCTAGTGCCCGCGCCTGCCGAGCGCCCCCTAGTGCCCGCGCCTGCCGAGCGCCCCCTAGTGCCCGCTCCTCCAGAGCGCCCCCTAGTGCCCGCTCCTCCAGAGCGCCCCCTAGTGCCCGCTCCTCCAGAGCGCCCCCTAGTGCCCGCTCCTCCAGAGCGCCCCCTAGTGCCCGCTCCTCCAGAGCGCCCCCTAGTGCCCGCTCCTCCAGAGCGCCCCCTAGTGCCCGCGCCTCCAGTGCGCCCCCTAGTGCCCGCTCCTCCAGTGCGCCCCCTAGAGCCCGCTCCTCCAGTGCGCCCCCTAGCGCCCGCTCCACCAGAGCGCCATATAGTGCCTACTCCGCCAGAATGGCCCCTAGAGGGGAACCTCCCCAAGAAAATTTGGGGGGGGGGCCATATACCCCTAGGCTGTGTGGTCGGGCCTAGGACCAAGGCCACGGAGCTCCCTGCTCCGCCTTGGCCTCCCGAGCTCCCTGCTCCGCCATGGCCTCCCGAGTCCCCTGACCCGCCATGGCCTCCCGAGTCCCCTGACCCGCCATGGCCTCCCGACCTCCCTGCTCCGCCATGGCCTCCCGAGTCCCCTGACCCGCCATGGCCTCCCGAGTCCCCTGACCCGCCATGGCCTCCCGACCTCCCCGCTCTGCCATGGTTCCCAGAATGGGCGCCGCCCTGGAGGCCTCCTGTCCTGTCCTGTCTCCATGTCCCTTAAGGCCTCCAGAGCGCCCACCCCCCCTCCCCGTTGGATGGTGTACGGTGCGGGACGCACCGTTCGGGAGGGGGGAGTACTGTCAGACCTGTGTTCCCCATGTCACGTGTTTCCCCTCCTCTTGTGACCTTATTTGGTGTTTCCTGTCATTTTGTATTATCAGTTCCCAGCCCTGTGTCTTTAGTTGATTAGTCCCCAGCCCTGTGTTAGTAATCATCCACTTTAGTCTCCCCTTTAAAGGCCCTGTGTTTCACTGCCTCTGTGTCCAGTCTTAACGTCATTCTATGTGTTCCTGTGCCTCCTGTGATTCCTTTTGTTTTGTTTATTAAAAGTTAAGTTCATTTGAAGTACTTTCCTGTAGCTCAAATGGTAGAGCATGGCACTAGCAACGGCAAGATCATGGGTTCGATTCCCAGGGAAAGCAAGAGCTGATAAAAATGTAAAACTGTAACTTGAATGCAATGTAAGTTGCTTCGGATAAAAGCGTCTGCTAAATGCATAAATGTAAATGTAAATGTGAAGTTCCTTGCCTCCTCGTTCCTTCTCCAGAGTGGATCGTGACACACATATTACCTAAACCACATATTATTGTTTTATATTTTTAAAATGAAAACGAAAAGAGGGTTGAGTTTTATATTTTGAATAAAATGAAAAGGCAGTGGTGTTTGATATCATTTTCGTGTAACATTGCATGAACCACATTTTTGTGGCTATTAATATTTTAAATGAAACAGAAAAGAGGCAACGCTGTTTGATATAATATTTCGTTTCATTGTAATGTATGTACGTTCCCTGAACTAATTACATTTTTGCGGCTATTAATATGTTTACATGAAAACAAAAAGAGGCAGTGGTGTTTGATATTGTATTTCGTCATATTGTGTAATACAGTATTAGGCGAGCTGACTGACGTTATCAAGTACACTGCTGTTCCATTTGCAGAATTACCGGACTTGTGTCCTCCCGTCCTCGGGAGTTCACACTCCCGAGTCGAACTTGCGAAGTCCGAACTACCGAGGACGCAAGTCCGAACTTTGCGTACTTGGTATTGAGAAACGGCCTATGAATGGGTAATTGAATCATTGACACACTAGATTCGTTTAAAAACTAATCGTTCATTCATAAACAAAACACCGCTGTGTTTGAATGGAGATGTGCAGCGGCCTGGCTTGGACTTTGTTTGAAACGATTTTCGTTGATGAAATAGAGCAAAATCAGGCAATAGTGTTGTAGTCAGACAATAAGTCACTTAATATTGTTTAATGAACTGTTGTATTAAATCAATATCACAATTGCAAACTCCCTTAATAATCATTAAAAGCTGTCACATCTTAGTTCATCGCGATCTCACAAAACTCCATTATAATCAACGAAGATCCTTACACTGCACTTGCAATGAACTCTTGTTTACACTGTATACACTTTTTTTGTTATAATGAGAGAATATGTCTGTGATACATTACCTAACGCTGCAAAAACACAAAGCTCCCTCAGCACAAACACAAATGCTGATCGGGTATTTTTTCATAGTCTCACGCAGTAGTTTTCAGTCTCAAATGCGACTGAAATGGTCGCACGGTAGAGCCCTGTAGGCTATATGGTTGTCATGTAGCAGCAATACCAAAAAAAAAAAAAAATACCAAAACACAGAAAGTGTTATGTGCAAATGACACTGTCAGTATGAGGTAGAGAATAATGAATATCTTACTGATTGTTAGTGATTATAAAGTGGTGTCATGTGATGTTAAGAGGCTGAGTTTGAGTTTAGGAGTCTGATGGCCTGGGGGAAGAAGCTCCTCCTAAGTCTCTCAGATTTTGCCATCAGGCTACGGAAGCGCTTACCAGATGGCAGCAAAGTGAAAAGACAGTTACTAGGGTGGTTCGAGTCCTTGATGATTTTGACAGCTCTGCTTCTGCAGCGTTTGAGTTAGATGTCCTGCAGAGAGGGGAGAGCAGACCCTGAGATGCGCTCAGCTAAGCGCACAACTCTCTGCAGGGCATTGCAGCAGGGCCGTGCAGAGACCTTTGGAGGGGCAGGTGCTCAAAGTATAAAAGGGGCACATGGAACACAGCTTTTAATAGGGCTGTGCTCCTTGCTGATATGTGTATCGAAATGGATGCTTCTGTATTGATACAGCAGCAAATGCCATGACGCAGGTTTGAAAAAGAAACACAGAACAGAAAAGACCATTTTAAGTTTAAATGTTAAAGAATTTTTTTGCACCTCTTAATTAATCTGGAATGATATTATTATTGTTGTTGTTGTTGTTATTGTGTTTATAGGGTATGGTGGTTTTGCAGTTGTAAACACTACTGTTGTTGTAGAAAAAAATATTCCTGTCTTATTTAAAATCGAATTCTTTTCTAATCCTGTTCTGAATTTATTCATTTTTGTAATGATAATGATTATAAAAACAGGATTGATAAGTATAATTTGGAGGACGAGAAAATCAGTATAAGCCTGTTTTACCAGTGTTGTGATAATTATTTTTAAGGCGCTCTACGTTTTTTAAATAAATACTGTAATAATAATAGTTCAAAGTATGAATAGTTTTTAGTCAGATAACAAAGACGAGGCACCTCGACACGGTTTAAACTTTTCCCAAATAAACAGCAAGAACGAAAGAGAACAAGCACCTTTGTTTTTATTGCTGTGTGTAGAACTACGTTAGCTCCATTTTTAATATTTAATATTAATTTGAATAAAATGTAAATTCGTCCCCGGCACTTTATTCAAGCTCAAGCAGGTGTTTTCACATAGAGGTTTCTAGATTTAAATTAAAGAGACATGACCTGACGTTTTATTCGTATCCAAAATGAGGAGATATGAATATCAGGAGAGCTGAACACTCTGGTGCAGTGCATGTTTAATTCATACTCGAAGTCAGAGGGCGCTCTCGCGCAGAATGGAAAGCTGAGCTGAATAAAAAGCAGAAACATTTTTACTGATGAAACGTGAAGACAATAAACACACGATTGCGAAAATATATGGTTTATGTGTTTTTCAAGTTATCTTCAGGTAATAAATAAATAAACTATATGAAAAATGCAGTACTGATTGACATACCATTTAGTATAGAAACTATCAAATATATTTCCTGAATTATTCTGTGATAAAAATGGGAAAAGGGTGTTCGTATTAGCCTTTATAAACCAATCATAAAATTGTCATTAGGAAAACATTGAACAAAAATATTGTAGCCCCTTGCTGCAGCTAAAGTGCTTCCACAGGCTACACACAGCAATATAAACAACAGCTGTGCATGATCTCTTCACGCTGTTCTCGTAAAATAATAATAATTCAATAATATATGTTTACAAGCACACCACTCCACTGAGAACTCCACTTACCGGCAGCCGCGGACATTATTGAAGGCATCCTAAAGGTGTCTGAATGTGAGAGATCGTCCCGGATGAGATCGTCAGGTGAAAGGTCATCATGTGGATAATTGAATTTACGGCTAAACTATTAATTAATTTTACTAATAGTTAGATTGGGCAGGCCTTCACAAAAGGGCGTTTAATAAAAAAATAATAATAATAATTGCCTTGACAAAAGGGCACTTTGGGCATCAAGGGGAAAAAGTCCTCCCCCCCTCTGCACGTGCCTGCTTTGCAGTCTTGACTGGAGCTGTTTCCATACCACACTGAAATACACTTTCTATGGTCCCTGAATAGAAAGTTTTCAGGATTGTTGGCGAGACCCTGAATTTCCTCAGCTGTCGCAGATGGTACAGTCTTTGCCTGGCTTTCTTAACCTGTGTTTGAATGTGTGTAGTCCAAGTCAGGTCCTCGGAGATGTTTACACCGAGGTACTTGAAGCTGCTCACCCTCTCCACAGGGTCCCACTGATCATAAGAGGAGTGTAGGGCCGCAGGTGTCTCTTTCTGAAGTCCACAATCAGCTCTTTAGTTTTGCTCACATTCAGAGAGAGACAGTTGTCCTGGCACCATGATGTAAGTCTCTCTACCTCATCCAAGTATGCGGTCTCATCATTGTTGGAAATGAGGCCCAGAACCACAGTATCATCAGCAAATTTGATAATAGATGTGGAGCTGTGAGAGGACACGCAGTCATGTGTGTAGAGAGAGTAGAGCAGGGGACTCAGGACACAACCCTGTGGGGCTCCTATGTTCAGGGTGATGGAGTTTGAGGTGAACTGGCCGACTTTCACCACTTGAGGTCTGCCGGTGTGGAAATCTTGAATCCAGTCGCAGAGTGAAGAGTTTAGGCCGGGGTCTGTGAGTTTAGAAGCCAGCTTGATGGGGACTATAGTGTTGAAAGCTGAGCTATAGTAAATGAATAGCAGCCTTGCAAAGTTCCCATTGCTGCTGTCAATGTGTGTGAGGGAGGAGTGGAGTATGTGAGAGATGGCATCTTCAGTAGATCTATTGGGACGATAGGCAAACTGAAGAGGGTCCAAAGTAACAGGGATGGAGGAGCTAATGTGGCTCTTTACAAGTCTCTCAAAAACCTTCATGACTATTGATGTGAGGGCCACTGGATGATAGTCATTCAGGCAAGAGGGTTTATTGTTCTTAGGCACAGGGATGATGATAGATTTTTTAAAGGAGGTGGGAACCACAGAGGTAGCAAGGGACTCATTAAAGATTGAAGTGAACAAACCAGCAAGCTGATCAGCACAGGACCTCAGGACACGGCCAGTAATCCCATCAGGTCCGGCCGCTTTCCTTACGTTCACTCTCTTAAGGGCCCTCCGAACCTCGTCCTCCGACACGGTGATCACATGATTATCGCTTCTCTGCCTGCTGCTTCCTGACGCGCTGCTCGGCAGAGTCGCGCTGCCGCCATTGCATTCAAAGCGGCCGTAGAAGGTGTTTAATTTGTCGGCCAGCAACGGATCTGCTCTCACCTCCGCAGAGGATTTGTTTCCAAAGGCACAGATGGTCCTTAGTCCCTGCCACATGCGTCGAGCGTCATTGAGCTGAAAATGAGACTCAATTCTCTCTCTGTATCGAAGTTTGGCGGCTCTTACTGCACGTCGGAGAGCATAGCACGATGCTTTGTACTCGCTCATATTCCCAGACAAAAGAGCCACGTTATATGTGGCAGTGCGTTTGTTAACCGCAGCACGGATTCTTCTGTCAACCCAAGGTTTCTGATTCAGAAAGGTCCTTACAATCATTGTTTCTGTAGCTTGCTCGGTTAGCGTATTTACAAAGCTTACCGCTACATCCGTGAACTCGCTGATGTCAGATGAACTCGCCCGGGACATGTCCCAGTCGACGTCATCAAGAGCCGCCTGTAGCATAGCTTCTGAGTGGGAGGACCAGCGCATCACTTCTCTCTTCACCGGGGGTTCCTGAGCGAGCCTTTGTTTATATTCCGGTGTGAGAAAAATGGCGGCATGGTCCAATTTGCCAAAAGCCGGTAGTGAGAGGGCTTTGTAGCATTCTTAAACTCGCTGAGAGTAGCAATGATCCAGTGTATTCGGTCCTCTGGTTGGACAGAATATATGTTGGTGAAAGTTCGGCATGACCTGCCTGAGGTTGGCTTTGTTAAAATCCCCTGCGATGATAAACGCAGTGTCAGGATGTTTGTTAATGTAGCCGCTGAGCACATCGTGAAGCTTAGACAAAGCCAAGCCGGTGTCTGCCTGTGGTGGAATGTAAACGGCAGTAACGATGACCGAAGAAAACTCACGGGGCAGATAGAATGGGCAGCAAATAATGGAAAGATGTTCCAGATGAGGCGAGCAGGAACACGACAGAGATATTCCTGGGGTCACACCATTTCTTGTTAATCATGAAACACACTCCTCCGCCTTTGGATTTACCGGCCTCGGCTGTTCTGTCCATCCGTAAAACAGAAAAGTTGTCAGACAGCGTTATAGCAGTGTCCGGAACCGAGGGCGTGAGCCATGTTTCAGTTAAGCAAATTATGTTACAGTCCCTTATGTCTCATTGGAAACTTATCCTGGCTCTAAGATCATCCATCTTATTCTCCAAGGATTGGACATTAGCGAGCAGAATGCTTGGTAGTGGAGGACTGTGAGCCCTTTTCCTCAGTCTGTTGCGAATTCCAGCGCTTTTTCCACGGTGTTTCTTGTTCTGTCGCCTGTGGCCATTGTTCTCCTCCACGTTCTGAAGAATCTCGGGTGGCCAGGATGAATTCGGGGATAAAGTGTCCTGAAGCAGGTTAGTGAAGCGGTGTCCAATGTCCAAAAGTGTTCCTTTGTCGTAGGTGATCAGTGCAGACGTTATGTGTGTAAAAAGAGAAAGCAAAAGTAAGTAAAAAAGTAAATAAGAGCACAATCTAAGCGGAGCGACCTGGACAGCATCTGAACAAAGCAGCGCCATCATGTTTTTTCACTCCTGACATACAGGGTTTGTGTACGTGTGTCCTGTTAGCAGCACATAAAACAAAACTTTTATTCAGATTCTGAATTGTTCATAGAAAGCAAGTAAAAAGCGCTTCTGTATAATCACTAAAAAGCTGTCACTCACTTCAATTTATTACAATCTCACAATGTTCCGTTATAATCAGTGAAGCTCTCTGAACTGCAAATAATATCTTATTTAACATCGTGTCTACTGGCGTTTAGTATTGAGTAATTATGACCGTCTCATGCTGAATGCTTGAGAGTTGGCAGCCCTAGATTATGTATTTAGACCTATATTAATATAGGTCTAAACTTTACACTACTAAACACTACTTTTTACAGTGTTTTTCAGTCAATTTCTTTTGCTTTTCCTCCCTTATGAACAACACATTTTCTTACACGATAAAATTTCCTTGTGTTTTCTCGGTTTGAGCATTCATAAACAACGCAAAACACAGGCATCTTGAGTTTCTGCTACTGCACAAGTGTAAATGCATCTGGTTGTTGAAACCACATATGCTAATTTTACTCCTCCCAAAATATTAAAATAATAAGCGCAGAGAGCGTTTTATAGGTTTTATAGTTACAGGTGCATCTCAATAAATTAGAATGTCGTGGAAAAGTTAATTTATTTCAGTAATTCAACTCAAATTGTGAAACTCGTGTATTAAATAAATTCAATGCACACAGACTGAAGTAGTTTAAGTCTTTGGTTCTTTTAATTGTGATGATTTAGGCTCACATTTAACAAAAACCCACCAATTCACTATCTCAACAAATTAGAATACTTCATAAGACCAATAAAAAAAAAACATTTTTAGTGAATTGTTGGCCTTCTGGAAAGTATGTTCATTTACTGTATATGTACTCAATACTTGGTAGGGGCTCCTTTTGCTTTAATTACTGCCTCAATTCGGCGTGGCATGGCGGTGATCAGTTTGAGGCACTGCTGAGGTGGTATGGAAGCCCAGGTTTCTTTGACAGTGGCCTTCAGCTCATCTGCATTGTTGGGTCTGGTGTCTCTCATCTTCCTCTTGACAATACCCCATAGATTCTCTATGGGGTTCAGGTCAGGCGAGTTTGCTGGCCAATCAATCGCAGTAACACCATGCTCATTGAACCAGCTTTTGGTACCTTTGGCATTGTGGGCAGGTGCCAAGTCCTGCTGGAAAATGAAATCAGCATCTCCATAAAGCTTGTCAGCAGAAGGAAGCATGAAGTGCTCTAAAATTTCCTGGTAGATGGCTGCGTTGACTGAGGACTTCAGAAAACACAGTTGACCAACACCAGCAGATGACATGGCAGCCCAAATCATCACTGACTGTGGAAACTTCACACTGGACTTCAAGCAACATGGATTCTGTGCCTCTCCACTCTTCCTCCAGACTCTGGGACCTTGTTTCCAAATGAAATGCAAAATTTACTTTCATCTGAAAAGAGGACTTTGGACCACGGAGTTATTTTTCTCCACAGCCCAGGTAAGACGCTTCTGACGTTGTCTCTGGTTCAGAAGTGGCTTGGTAGCCCTTTTCCTGAAGACGTCTGAGCGTGGTGACTCTTGATGCACTGACTCCAGCTTCAGTTCACTCCTTGTGAAGCTCTCACAAGTGTTTGAATCAGCTTTGCTTGACAGTATTCTCAAGCTTGCAGTCATCTCTGTTGCTTGTGCACCTTTTCCAACCCAAATTCTTCCTTCCAGTCAACTTTGCATTTAATATGCTTTGATACAGCACTCTGTAAACAGCCACACCTTTCAGTAATGACCTTCTGTGACTTACCCTCTTTGTGGAGGGCGTCAATGTTCGTCTTCTGGGTCACTGCCAAGTCAGCAGGCTTCTCCATTATTGTGGTTTCAAAGAACAAGAGATACCCAGAATTTATACTATATGGATGGTCATTAATTGAAACTCAAATGTATTGATTTGTAGCAAAATGATTTTTGACTTTCATGAGCTGTAAGCTCTAATCATCAAAATTAAAACAAAACAACTTTTGAAATGTTTTACTTTACATGCAATGAATCTAAAATATATGAAACTTTTGAACTATATGAAACGTTTCACTTTTTGAAATGTTACAAGAAAAAATGAACTTTTTCACAACATTCTAATTTATTGAGATGCACCTGTATAGTCAGATATGACAGCGCTAATGCAACAAGCGTCACCGCGGATGAGTAGCTGAGCATCTCTTCAGCAAGTCGACGCGCAAACTGCCGTGAATGAAACTGAAAGTAAGTCGCAGATGCTCAACACACAATCATCTTCATTAAAAGTAGTGAGACTAACCTATCTTTCCAGTGCTGATGCTGCGCTCTCTCCTGTTGCGGTCTCTGATAATGAACTTAGCTGATAATGAATTAAATGCAGAGCATATCTATTGCTTTCATTGACGTGAACTTAAATTTGCATATAGTGCGGGAATTGAAGAACGGATTTATATCCGTTTTGCGAAGACACATTTATGTGGCCATGTGTAAATGGAAACGTTTTAACAAATCAGATAGATATCCGATCAGAGAAAACGCATGAAGTGACCAGGTGTAAACAGGCCCTTAGAGACCAAATTTTTCAAACATGATAAAGAGCTATAGACAACTACACAACCTATTACAGCCTACATACTAATAACAGCCTAGGGGGCAGTTTTACTAAGCAAGGCAAATTAGCGCGAGAGCGCAATTCCAAAACAGCGCCGATGGGCTGTTTATAACCATGTCTTTAATAAGCAGGGGCGCCTTAAGATAAGAGGCCCCTGGGCTACAGCATTACGGTAGGCCCCCTACCCCCAGAAAACCTTTTTTTTCTTCTTTTTTTTTAAGCTTCCTGACAATTATTTATGTCAAATTTCTTTTTTTTTTCTTGTTAATATGCCAGTTAACATTCACAACACTGTTCTGCGTAAAATGTGAATATGCAAATTCACTCTTTGCCACAAGGTGGCGCTTAAGAACAGCAGAATATAGCCGTTACACATAACACTATTACAGGCTTTATCCGGAGGTAATATGAAAAGAAAATGCCATCAAAACTTTCCTGGCTGAAATGTGAGTTTACAGGTATGATTTAAACACCATAAATCACACAAAATATCCATTATTCATCATCAGTAGAATGAAACATCACACATGTTTGCATAAATGTGGATTGTTTGGTGATTGCTAACTGTGTTTTTATTTTGAAACATGCCGTGCTCACGTTTAATTAATTAAATCACAGCCGTATGAAGTTTAATGATCACATTTAAGCAATAGGACGATTCCTATTTTTCCATCCCTGGATTTAAAATTGAGACTTTGAAGCAGCACCTTAATCTAAAACCTTCAGCTGACACATAGATTACATCCAGGCAAATTACTGAACTCGCACTGTATGATGTTACAGAAAGTTGTCCGATCCAGTTCATTTCACACAGAAGTGTTGTTTCTCTTGTTAATCTGCACGTTAACATAAAGACACTCTTGTGCTGGGCTAAGGTTACTTTACTAGCGAAATAAGCGAATGCATACAGTTTATCAGTTTAACACGTGGAACATACCAACTACATAAACTGTGTGGGGGGAACCTAAACTGAACCATTCACTATATATGCTACTACAACCAGGGCGTCACTGAAAATGAGTGTGTGAGTTTGTTTACAGGATGCTATTGTCACTGCTGCAAACTCCCATATAAATAATTATTCAAAAAATATAATTTCCCTGCAGCCAGTGGGCCCCCTTTCCAGTGTAGGCCCCTGGGCTTCAGCCCCTTTAAGCCCGTGCATTAATGCGCCCCTGTTAATAAGATAAAAAATAACCATGTCTTGAACATTGGAGGGGACCAATTTATATATATATATATATATATATATATATATATATATATATATGCGCACTGCTTTAATTGACTCACGCACACACATTACTCACACACACCATTGATGATCATAAACTAGATTTGCTCTGTTTGACAGAAACTTGGCTAAAACCAGATGAATACATTATTTTAAACGAGTCTACCCCCCAAGATTACAGTTACAAAAATGAGCCGCGTCCAAAAGGCAAAGGGGGAGGTGTTGCTACAATTTATAACAATATTCTCAATATTTCTCAGAAGACAGGCTTTAAGTATAACTTCTTTGAAGTAATGGTGCTTCATATAACATTATCTAGAGAAAAAAGTATTAATGATAAATCCCCCGTGATGTTTGTACTGGCTACTGTATACAGGCCACCAGGGCACCATACAGACTTTATTAAAGAATTTGCTGATTTTCTATCAGAGTTAGTGCTGGCTGCAGATAAAGTCTTAATTGTGGGTGATTTTAATATCCACGTTGATAATGAAAAAGATGATTAGGATCAGCATTCATAGACATTCTGAACTCTATTGGGGTTAGACAACACGTTTCAGGACCTACTCATAGTCGAAATCATACTCTAGATTTAATACTGTCACATGGAATTGATGTTAATGGTGTTGAAATTCTGCAGCAAAGCGATGATATATCAGATCATTATCTAGTCTTGTGTAAACTCCATATAGTTAAAGCTGTAAATTCAACTACTTCTTACAAACATGTTAGAACCATCACTTCTACCACAAAAGACTGCTTTGTAAGTAATCTTCCTGATTTATCTCAATTCCTCAGCATATCCAACAGCTCAGAACAACTTGATGATGTAACACAAACCATGGACTCTCTCTTTTCTAGCACTTTAGACAGAAAAGCTTTAAAAACTGCTAGATCTGATTACTTTTCGTCTCTTTTAGAAGAAAACAAACATAACCCCAGGTATTTATTCAATACAGTGGCAAAATTAATAAAAAATAAAGCATCAACAGGTGTTGACATTTCCCAACAGCACAGCAGTAATGACTTTATGAACTATTTTACTTCCAAAATTAATACTATTAGAGATCAAATTGTAACCATGCAGCCGTCAGCTACAGTATCACATCAAATAGTGCACTATACTGTAGATCCCCTGAGGAACAATTCCACTCTTTGTCTACTATAGGAGAGGAAGAATTGTATAAACTTGTTAAATCATCTAAACCAACAACATGTATGTTAGACCCTATTCCATCTAAACTACTAAAAGAGGTTCTTCCAGAAGTCATAGATCCTCTTTTGGCTATTATTAATTCGTCATTGTCATTAGGATATGTCCCCAAAATCTTTAAATTGGCTGTTATTAAGCCTCTCATTAAAAAACCACAACTTGACCCCAAAGATCTAGTTAATTACAGACCGATCTCGAATCTCCCTTTTCTGTCAAAGATACTAGAAAAGGTTGTATCCTCACAATTATACAGTGGCATGCGAAAGTTTGGGAACCCCTTGTAGAATCTGTGAAAATGTGAATAATTTTAACAAAATAAGAGAGATCATACAAAATGCATGTTATTTTTTATTTAGTACTGTCCTGAGTAAGATATTTTACATAAAATATGTTTACATATAGTCCACAAGACAAAAAAATAGCTGAAATTATTAAAATAACCCCCTTCAAAAGTTTGGGAACCCTTGGTTCTTAATACTGTGTGAGGTTACCTGGATGATCCACGACTGTTCTTTTGTTTTGTGTTGGTTGTTCATGAGTTCCTTGTTTGTTCTGAACAGTTGAACTGAGCACTGTTCTTCAGACAAATCCTCCACGCTCTGTAGATTCTGCAGTTTTCCAGCATTTTTGCATATTTGAACCCTTTCCAGCAGTGACTGTATGATTTTGAGATCCATCTTTTCACACTGAGGACAATTGATGGACCCAAACACAACTATTAAAAAAGATTCAAACATTCACTGATGCTCCAGAAGGAAACACGATGCATTAAGAGCCGGGGGGTGAAAACTTTTGAACAGGATGAAGATTTCCAACTTTTTTCTTTTGTTGAAATATATATTTTTTTCCAATTATTACTGCCCTTCGGAAGCAACAGAAGATACTTGCATGTTTCCCGGAAGACAAATTAAGTACAATTTACCTTGATCTTCAAATTCAAAAAGTTTTCACCCCCCGGCTCTTAATGCATCGTGTTTCCTTCTGGAGCATCAGTGAATGTTTGAACCTTTTTTAATAGTTGTGTTTGAGTCCATCAGTTGTCCTCAGTGTGAAAAGATGGATCTCAAAATCATACAGTCACTGCTGGAAAGGGTTCAAATATGCAAAAATGCTGGAAAACTGCAGAATCTACAGAACGTGGAGGATTAGTCTGAAGAACAGTGCTCAGTTCAACTGTTCAGAACAAACAAGGGACTCATGAACAACCAACACAAAACAAAAGAACAGTCGTGGATTATCCAGGTAACCTCACACAGTATTAAGAACCAAGGGTTCCCAAACTTTTGAAGGGGGTTATTTTAATAATTTCAGCTATTTTTTTGTCTTGTGGACTATATGTAAACATATTTTATGTAAAATATCTTACTCAGGACAGTACTAAATAAAAAATAACATGCATTTTGTATGATCTCTCTTATTTTGTTAAAATTATTCACATTTTCACAGATTCTACAAGGGGTTCCCAAACTTTCGCATGCCACTGTATTCCTTCTTAGAGAAAAATTATATCTGTGAGGATTTCCAGTCAGGATTTAGACCGTATCATAGTACTGAGACTGCTCTCATTAGAGTGACAAATGACCTGCTCTTATCATCTGATCATGGTTGTATCTCTCTATTAGTGCTACTGGATCTTAGCGCTGCGTTCGACACTATCGATCACAACATTCTTTTGAATAGACTAGAAAACTTTGTTGGCATTAGTGGAAGTGCATTAGCATGGTTCAAATCGTACTTATCTGACCGCCATCAGTTCGTAGCAGTGAATGAAGAGGTATCATATCGATCACAAGTGCAGTATGGAGTACCTCAAGGCTCAGTACTAGGGCCGTTACTTTTCACGCTTTATATGTTACCCTTGGGAAATATCATTAAGAAACACGGGGTTAGCTTTCACTGTTATGCTGATGATACTCAGCTCTATATTTCTTCACGGCCAGGTGAAACACACCAAATTGAGAAACTTATGGAATGCATAGTCGATATAAAAAACTGGATGATGAGTAATTTCTTACTGCTAAATTCTGAAAAAACAGAGGTGTTAATTATCGGACCTAAAACCCCCACAAGTATTAACCTAGAACACTGCCTAACACTTGATGGCTGCTCTGTCGATTCTTCGTAATCAATCAGGAACCTAGGTGTGCTATTTGATAGCAATCTCTCCTTTGACAGCCACGTTTCTAGCATTTGTAAAACTGCATTTTTCATCTTAAAAATATATCTAAACTGAGACCTATGCTCTCAATGTCAAATTCAGAAATATTAATTAATGCGTTTATGACCTCAAGGTTAGTTTATTGTAATGCTTTATTGGGTGGTTGTTCTGCACGCTTAATAAACAAACTACAGATGGTTCAAAATGCAGCAGCTAGAGTTCTTACTAGAACCAGAAAGTATGACCACATTAGCCCGGTTCTGTCAACACCGCACTGGCTCCCTACTAAACATCGTATAGATTTTAAAATCTTGTTAATTACTTATAAAGCCCTGAATGGTTTAGCTCCTCAGTACTTGAGCAAGCTCTTGTTGCATTATAGTCCTCCACGGCCGCTGCGTTCTCAAAACTCTGGCCATTTGATAATACCTATAATATCAAAATCAACCACGGGCGGCAGATCTTTTTTCCTATTTAGCACCCAAACTCTGGAACAATCCACCAAACACTGTTCGGGAGGCAGACACACTCTGTCAGTTTAAATCTAGATTAAAGACCCATCTCTTTAAACTGGCATACACATAACCAGTGTTGGGGTCGTTACTTAAAAAAAAGTAATTAGTTATAATTACTAGTTACTTCTCACAAATAGTAACTGAGTTAGTAACTGAGTAACTAATTACCAAGGAAAGTAACTATTGCGTTACTTTAAAAAAAAAAAATCAAATGTCAAATAACTTGAATGCCCCAATATTATATATGTTAAATTAATGAAATGGAACACTAAATAGAATAAATTATTATTAAAAAACATTAATCTGCACTACTACTGACACTTAGCAACAGTCAGTCAATCATTATAATATGATATTATGATAATTTAGCATTATATGATGATAGAACTTTAGTAATTAGAATAACCAAGTATGAATTCATTTTTGTCATGTTGACTGAACTTAGGACTGGTGGTGGTGCTTAAGATATTGTTTGTCATTTAGTGTTTCTATTAAAAAAGGGGGAAAAATGATAAGATAACAAAACTACTACGAATTCTACTACTAATAACATTATAAAACGCACTAAGGATTAATGAGCTGCTGGGCTCATGATTATTAATCACGTAGTTGTCACAGAATGGCCAGGCTCTTCCTCGAATCAATTACCACGATCCACCTCACCTGAGTACTAACCGCTCGCACCTGCACATCATCACCACTGCAATCACCACTCTCCATAAAACACCCGCCTCAGCTCACTCAGTTGTCTGATCTTGAGGATAGAACACGGACCTTCACTCTACAGCGGACTGCTAGCTGAGTATACTTACTTGTGTGACTTACCTGATGATACTTACCCTCTGTCTTCCCTCTCACCACCAGATACCTATACATCTGTGGACTCTAGAGACTCGCAGGCTCTCCAGGATTCCTATCCGCTACGAACCTGCCAAAGGACAGAGACACAGTCAGAATCCCAGCGCACTATCCACAATCCATCTAGAAAACCACTTACCTCACGCAAAGACTCTTACCACTGTTGTCTCACCAAATCCTGTAATAAACTCAACCTCTTCTACACTTACCTTTGTGTCTGACTAGTTCCGTAACAGTAGTCTACATTCGCTCGAATTGATTTGCTGAAATCAAAACAGGGATGATAATAGGTGACCGCCGGCCAATGAGATTGTCGTTTGCGCATTAGTTCCGCCCAATAACAGGGAACCCGGCAGTTCTTAAAAGCTGAAGAATTCCAAAGGAACTGTTATTTTGACAGGAAAATACAACAAAGGATATCGTTTACATGTAGCGCGTCAATTCTGCATGTTATGAAAGACTCTCTCGCTCTGTATCTAGCTTTGTGCGCGCGCGCGCGCCTGTGCGCGTTGTGTCTGTGTGTGTCAAGGCCTGTACACACCAAGCCGACGCCGACGAACTAGTGGCGACGAAATCAGACTGCTGGAGTCGGCCGACGTCGGCAGCGTCTGGGTTCAAAGTTTTTTTTTTTTTTTTTTTATTGAATCACTCAAATTCAACATTTTACAATAGCCAGGGGTGAACACACACAAAAAGAGATACAAAATTACAATAAAACACAAAAAAATAAAATAAAAATTACATAAAAACATGGAAATGTTTACATATATTAATACACTTAACAGCTTTCTTGTTTATCAAAGTGTAAATAGATTTTAGGTATTGCTTAACTTCTGATTTCAAAATGAGAAACAATGGTTTGTAATTGCCGTACTTACATTTATGTATACTAAACCTTGCCAGCAAAAGTAATAAATTAATCAAATAATATTCCTTATGGAATGACATGTCGTAAGTAAAAAAAAAAAACAAATAAAACATTTTCAAAACAAAGTTGAAAGCTGGACATGATATGATCTCTAACAAATGAGCAGAAGTCTGACCAAAAATTGGCTGAGTAAGGACAACTCCAAAATAAATGAAAAAACGTTTCTGTATGTAGACCACAAAATGTACATAGTGTATCAATATCACAGTTAAATCTGTTTACAAGGAAATAGTTACTGGGGTAATATTTATAAATGAGTTTGAAAGAAATTTCTTTTACTTTATTTGTGATTAAATATTTATGAGGTAATTTCCAGATTTTATGCCATATCAAACCATCAACACAGCTATTCCAGAAAGTTACAATAGGAGGTCTAAAGACAACATCCTTTTGAAAAAGGGCCCGAACCTGTCGATTATTGTGTTTAACAGAAGAAGAAGAAAAACAAACTCGACCAACAGCAGTGTCAACAAGATCTAAAGACAGTATAGAAGATTGGGGACATGTATTTTTACAAAGCATTTTTAATCCAGAGGGGACAGCATCCATAACAACGGCATATTCTTTAGGAGTGATAGGGATTTTAAATTTAGACAACAATTCAGAATAAGTTAACAGAAGACCTTCTTGGTTGAAAAGTTGGCTCACCAAAACTATATCATTAGAAAACCAGTTTTCAAAAAACAGTGTTTTAGATTTAAATAAAATATGCTTATTATTCCATATAAAACATCTGTTAGGTGAGAAATTATGTTTATAAATTAAATTCCAGGAGAGAAGCATTTGTTTGTGAAAACTGGATAACTTTAACGGTAGTTTAGAAATATTGTAGTTACAAAGCAAAAGAAAATGAAGACCTCCAACCTGTGAAAAAATACAATGAGGAATAAAGTTCCATATACTAGTTGTTTTTTTTATAAATTGTTTGATCCAGTTTATTTTAAAAGTATAATTAAGAGTGGTAAAATCTAAAAAGTTCAAACCTCCATTTTCAGTTGTGTTCATAACCACAGATTTCTTAATATAATGGGTTTTATTTTTCCATAAAAAATTGAAAAGCATATTATCAATAGTCTTGCAAATATTATTGTTGACTGCTAGAGAAAGAGCTGAATATGTGAGCCTTGAGATGCCCTCTGCTTTTGTAATCAATACTCTCCCCCTCAAAGATAAGTCTCTTAGTAACCACTGATTAAACTTTTTCTTCGTCTTATCAATAACAGGGGAGAAATTTAGCTCACATCTTCTCTCTTCATCCTTTACAATCTTTATACCTAAATATGTGACTTCATTTTTTATAGGAATACCACAAATAGATGGTAAATCGCACTGCTTAAGAGACATTAATTCACACTTATTAATATTCAAATGAAGACCTGAAGCCTTAGAGAATATATGGATAATATTAATAGCTTTGGGTATTTCCCCTGCATCTTTTAAAAAAAGTGTGGTATCGTCTGCTAATTGGCTAATGGTGATGATGTTATCTGCAACTGTAATTCCTCTTAAAGTACTCTGTTTAATAGAATCAGCAAGTAGTTGTGAACAGAGTAAGAACAGGTAGGGAGAAATAGGGCATCCCTGTCTGATACCACGATTAAGATTAAATCTGGGTGAGGTGCCAGCACGCAGTTTGATTGAACAGTTACCATTGAAGTATAAAGTTTTAATAGTCTTAATGAAGTAATTACCGAAACCAATTTTTTTTAGAGCTGAAAAAATAAAATGATGTTCAACGGTATCAAATGCCTTATGGAAATCTAAAAAAAGAATGAAGCTCTTATCTGAATAAAGGTGGGGATAATCAATGAAATCTAAAACTAAACGAATATTATTTGAAATATGTCTGTTCCTCATGAAACCAGATTGGGTATCATCAATAATTAAGTCTAATGTCTTTTTAATTCTAACGGAAAATATAGAGGCTAAAATTTTATAATCAATATTAAGCAAGCAAATTGGTCGCCAATTGTCTAAAAACAATGTGTCTTTTTTTGGCTTGGGTATTAAGGTAATTAAGCCTTGAGTGAGGGTGGGTGGAAGCTTTTCAAGGTCTATACTCTGAGAAAAAAGTTTTAAGAGAAAAGGAGCAAGTTCTTCAGAAAAGGATTTATAAAATTCGGAAGTTAATCCATCCACACCAGGGGATTTATTTAATTTAAGTTCCTTAATAGCATGTAGGACTTCCTCTATACAGATAGAATTATCACACTGTACTTTTTCGTCTTCACTTATAGATTTAGTATTAATAAGGCTATCTAAGAAATCAGAGGTATCCTTTTTATTAAATCTAGATTCATAAAGAGAGCTGTAAAAGGATGAACAATAACTAGCAATAGATCTCGGGTCATGTGTTAAAATACCATTAATATTCAAATGTGAAATTGTATTTTTTGAATGACTTTTTTCTAATTGAAAAAAATAAGCTGAGTTTTGTTCACCCTTCTCCAGCCACCTCTGTCTGGATCTAATGAAGGCCCCTTCTGCTCTCCTTTTATAAATATCATCTAAGTGGTTTTGAAGAGTATTCAGTTCCATTTTTTCATTGTCTGAGAAAATAGGGGGAGATCTTTGAGTGAAAGCTGTAATCTTTGAAATTATATTTTCTTCTTCATGTTTCCTGGCTTTGGCTAATACACTTCCATAATTTCTTAAAAATTTCCCAATTTCGAACTTCAGTAATTCCCAGTTATTGCAATAATCATTACTCAGTTGAGCTAAATTCCAATAATGTGCAATCAATCTGCGAATGGTCACCTTAACAGGTTCGTTGTCCAGAATTGAATTATTAAGCTTCCAGTAAGAGTTATAATGGTTGTTGGAAAAAGATTGTAGGCTAACATTAATAGAAACTGCTTTATGGTCTGTCAGTGGCATAGGAAGAATGTTAATTAAAATGTTTTCTTTCTGTAAGCTACAAGAAGCTAGCCAATAATCAATACGAGACATGGCAGTACATGCCTTATTGTTCCATGTAAAGGATTTTACAAGAAATGAATGGTCAGTTCTTATATGGGGCGTCCCATACTATATGCACACCTCATATTAAACCATTTTACTGCTGCATTTTTGAGATATGAGACATTAATACACTTTAGAGGGCTATAAAGACCTCATTTCTAATAAGTACAAGAAATGAATGGTCGATTTTTATATGGGACGTCCCATACTATATGCACACCTCATATGAAACTATTTTACTGCAGCATTTTCAAGAAATGGGACATTATTACATTTTGAGGACTATAAAGACACCATTTTTAATAAGTACAAGAACTGAATGGTCAGTTCTTATAGAGGACGTCCCATACTATATGCACACCTAATATGAAACCATTTTACTGCTGCATTTTTGAGATATGAGACATTAATACACTTTAGAGGGCTATAAAGACCCCATTTCTAATAAGTACAATAAATTAATGGTCAGTTCTTATATAGGACATCCCATACTATATGCACACCTCATATGAAACCATTTTACTGCAGCATTTTTGAGATATGGGACATTGCTACATTTTGAGGACTATAAAGACCGCATTTTTAATAAGTACAAGAAATGAATGGTCAGTTCTTATATGGGACATCCCATACTATATGCACACCTCATATGAAACCATTTTACTGCAGCATTTTCAAGAAATGGGACATTATTACATTTTAAGGACTATAAAGACCCCATTTTTAATAAGTACAAGAAATGAATGGTCAGTTCTTATATGGGACGTCCCATACTATATGCACACCTCAAATGAAACCATTTTACTGCAGCGTTTTCAAGATATGGGACACTATTCGATTTAGAGGGGTATAAAGACCCCATTTCTAATAAGTACAAGAAATGAATGGTCAGTTCTTATATGTGACGTCCCATACTATATGCACACCTCAAATGAAACCGTTTTACTGCAGCGTTTTCAAGATATGGGACACTATTCGATTTAGAGGGGTATAAAGACCCCATTTCTAATAAGTACAAGAAATGAATGGTCAGTTCTTATAGAGGACGTCCCATACTATATGCACACCTAATACGAAACCATTTTACTGCTGCATTTTTGAGATATGAGACATTAATACACTTTAGAGGGCTATGAAAACCTAATTTCTAATAAGTACAAGAAATGAATGGTCGATTCTTATATGGGACGTCCCATACTATATGCACACCTCATATGAAACTATTTTACTGCAGCATTTTCAAGAAATGGGACATTATTACATTTTGAGGACTATAAAGACCCCATTTTTAATAAGTACAAGAAATGAATGGTCAGTTCTTATATGGGACGTCCCATACTATATGCACACCTCAAATTAAACCATTTTACTGCAGCGTTTTCAAGATATGGGACACTATTCGATTTAGAGGGGTATAAAGACCCCATTTCTAATAAGTACAAGAAATGAATGGTCAGTTCTTATATGGGACGTCCCATACTATATACACACCTCATATGAAACTATTTTACTGCAGCATTTTTGAGATATGGGACATTATTCGATATAGATGGGTATAAAGACCCCATTTCTAATAAGTACAAGAAATGAATGGTCAGTTCTTATATAGGACGTCCCATATTATATGCACGCCTCTTATGAAACCATTTTACTGCAGAATTTTTGAGATATGGGACATTAATACATTTTAGAGAGCTATAAATACCTCATTTCTAATAAGTACAAGAAATGAATGGTCAGTTCTTATACAGGACATCCCATACTATATGCACTCCTCATATAAAAACCATTTTACTGCTGCATTTTTTTGAGATATGAGACATTAATACACTTTAGAGAGTTATAAAGACCTCATTTCTAATAAGTACAAGAAATGAATGGTCAGTTCTTATACAGGACATCCCATACTATATGCACACCTCATATGAAACAATTTAACTGCAGCGTTTTCGAGATATGGCACATCATTCGATTTAGAGGGGTATGTTTACTGGACATAGCATGCATCTGAATACAACAAATACAACAAAATGCTATTTAACCAAAGAAGTAGAACCACTGACTATTTTTTAAAAGGCACATAATACATGAGGGGTACCCAATCCTGTTTCAGGAGGTCTACCTTCCTGCAGAGTTCAGTGTCAGTCCTGCTCGAACAAACCTGCCTGTAACAATCTATTGTTCCTGACTCATAATTAGATTAAGTTTGGAGCTGAACTTTTAGTGAGATCTCCAGAAGCAAGACTGGGCATACGCTATGACCCATCCATGTTCCAAACTGCTACAGAGCAAAGACTCCATATTAAGTGTTCTGAAAGTTTGTGAGGTATAGTGTGACAGTTCTGACAGTGTGTGACTTCATTTTAGCTGTGCTGATAGAGTAGGAGGTACCTTGCATGCAAAGGTCATTATTTTTATCTACATATTATATTGATGTTTCTCTAAGCCTCAAAATTGGAGAAATAATGTACTGTCTTTAAGAACTTTGTTGAATTTGGATGTATGTAACTTCAAACTGCCATACTTCTCATTAGCTGTGCTGAAAAAGTAGGAGGTACTTTGGAAGAAATAGACTTTTTTTACTTATTTGAAATAATATTTATAGTTTTCAATACTGGAAAAATTGTGCAATGTCTGAGAATTTTCTTGACTTTGAACTCCAAATTGCTACAGTAAAATGCTTTTAATATAAATGATGCAGATAGTATTGGAGGTCCATTATAAGAATTGGTTGTTGATTTTTTGTACTTATTAGAAAGCATAAATGTACAATTTATAATGCCCTCACATCAACAGTCATGAAGGTTTTTGAGAGACTTTTAAAGAAACACATATGCTCCTCCATCCCTGCTACTTTGGACCCTCTTCAGTTTGCCTATTGCCCAAATAGGTCTACTGATGATGCCATCTCTCAGGTACTGCACTCTTCCCTCACACATATTGACAGCAAAAATGGCAACTATGTCAGACTGCTATTCATTGACTATAGCTCAGCTTTCAACACTGTAGTCCCCACCAAGCTAGCTGTCAAACTCTCAGACCTCGGCCTAAACACTTCACTCTGTGACTGGATTCAAGACTTCCTCACCAGCAGACCACAAGTGGTGAAAATGGGCCAGTTCACCTCCAACTCCATCACCCTGAACGTAGGAGCCCCGCAGGGCTGTGTCCTGAGTCCCCTGCTCTACTCTCTCTACACACACGACTGTGTGTCCTCTCACAGCTCCACTTCTATTGTTAAATTTGCTGATGATACTGTGGTTCTGGGCCTCATTTCCAACAATAATGAGACCGCATACTTGGGTGAGGTAGAGAGACTTACATCATGGTGCCAGGACAACTGTCTCTCTCTGAACGTGAGCAAAACTAAAGAGCTGATTGTAGACTTCAGGAAGAGACAGCAGCGGCCCTACACTCCTCTTATGATCAGCGGGACCCCTGTGGAGAGGGTGAGCAGCTTCAAGTACCTCAGTGTAAACATCTCCGAGGACCTGACTTGGACTGCACACATTCAAACATAGGTCAAGAAAGCCAGGCAAAGACTGTACCATCTGCGACAGCTGAGGAAATTCAGGGTCTCACCAGCAATCCTGAAAACTTTCTATTCAGGGGCCATAGAAAGTGTATTGACTCAGTGCATCTCAGTGTGGTATAGTAACGCCACAAATCAGGACTGCAAAGCCCTGCAGAGAGTCGTGCGCTTAGCTGAGTGCATCTCAGGGTCTGCCCTCCCCTCTCTGCAGGACAGCTACCTCAAACGCTGCAAAAGCAGAGCTGCAAAAATAATCAAGGACTCAAATCACCCCGAAAACCATCTTTTCATCTCACTGCCATCTGGCAAGCGCTTCAGGAGCATGATGGCAAAAACTGAGAGACTGAGGAGGAGCTTCTACCCTCAGGCCATCAGGCTCCTAAACTCAGTCTCATAACATCTACAGGACTCAATTTAATAAACTGTAAAAAAACACCCATCATTCTCCATCATCCGCATTGCTGCTATGTGTACATACCCGGTACAACCTGTTTGCACATTCCTCTTGCACATCCCTGTTTATATTAATATTTATTAAATCCACAGTAGACTGTATTGCACATTTTATTTCATTGCACATTTTACGCCTTATTTTATTATATTTTATTTTTTTCTTATTTTTTTTATCTTATTCTTACCTATATTTATATATATTCTCTTGTGTTATGTTTCATTTTTTATTTTTATTTTTTGCACTGTCCATTGAGCGGACCTGTCCTGACCTACATTTCACTACTGATTATACCCTGTATGATTGTGTATGTGATGAATAATAAAGAACCTTGAACCTTGAACCTTGAACCTTCTATTATTGAAATAATAGCATGCACTTTAAAAAGGATACAGTAAAATGTTTTCCTCTGATGTATGTATAGAAGATGGGAAATTACTTATGAGAATCAACTGTTTTTGTACTTAGATTACACGTACATTACACCTCTCTATAAGCCTTTGAAGTAAAATATAATGGTACATTTCTCTAGAATGTCTCAGCAAAATAGCTTCATATAAGAACTGACCACTCATGACTTCTACTTAGCCAAAAATTAGATCTTTGTAGCCCTCTAAAGTGTAATAATATTACATATCTCTAAAATTCTGCAGCAAGCTGTATTCATATGAGGTGTGCATAAAATATGGGATGTCCCATATAAGAACTGATCGTCCATTTCTTCTTATTAGAAATGGGGTGTTTTCGGGACTCTGAAATGAATGGCACAATAGCACATTACTCTGCAGTAAAACGCTGCAGTAAAAAGGTTTCATATGAGGTATGTAGATAGCAAGAGACGTCTTATATATGAACTGATAATTGTTTTCTTCAACTTATTAGAAGCCCTCTGAAGTAGAATAATGCAACATTTCTACGGTGTAGTAAAAATGATTAATATGAGGTGTGCATATAGTATGGGACGTCTCGTAAAAGACTTTACTGTTTTTTTCTACTTAAAAGAAATGGTGTCTGTATACCCCTCTAAATCGAATAATGTCCCATATCTTGAAAAGGCTGCAGTAAAATGGTTTCATATGAGGTGTGCATATAGTATGGGACGTCCTGTATAAGAACTGAACATTCATTTCTTGTACTTATTAGAAATGAGGTCTTTATAGCTCTCTAAAGTGTATTAATGTCTCATATCTCGAAAACGCTGCAGTAAAATTGTTTAATATGAAGTGTGATATGCACACTTCATATTAAACAATTTTACTGCAGCGTTTTCGAGATATGAGACATTAATTCTAGTATGGGACGTCCCATACAAGAATCGACCATTCATTTCTTGTACTTATTAAAAATGGGGTCTTTATAGTCCTCAAAATGTAATAATGTCTCATATCTCAAAAATGCAGCAGTAAAACGGTTTAATATGAGGTGTGCATATAGTATGGGACGTCCCATATAAGAATCGACCATTCATTTCTTGCACTTATTAAAAATGGGGTCTTTATAGTCCTCAAAATGTAATAATGTCCCATATCTCAAAAATTATGCAGCAAAATGGTTTCATATTAGGTGTGGATATAGTATGGGATGTCCTATATGAATGAATGAAGCATTTATATAGCACTTTATTGTGTATTGATATACACGCAAAGCGCTTTACAATCATATAGGGGGTCTCTCCTCAACCACCACCAGTGTGCAGCATCCACTTGGATGATGCGACGGCAGCCACAGGACAACGGTGCCAGTGCGCTCACCATACACCAGCTACAGGTGGAGAGGAGAGAGATATAGAGCCAATCAAGTGGATGGGGATTATTGGGAGGGCATGATTGAGAAAGGCCAGTGGAGGGAATTTGGCCAGGGTTACACCCCTACTCTTTACGATGAGAGTCATGGGATTTTTAATGACCACAGAGAGTCAAGACCTCGGTTTAATGTCTCATCTGAAAGACGGTACTCTTTTGACAGTATAGTGTCCCCGTCACTATACTGGGGCGTTAGGACCCACACAGACCACAGGGTGAGCACCCCCTGCTGGCCTCACTAACACCTCTACCAACAGCTACCTAGTTTTCCCAGGAGGTCTCCCATCCAGGTACTGACCAGGCTCAACCCTGCTTAGCTTCTGTGGGCAACCGGTCTTGGGCTGCAGGGTGATATGGCTGTGGATATAAGAACTGACCATTAATTTCTTGTACTTATTAAAAATGGGGTCTTTATAGCCCTCAAAATTGAATAATGTCCCATATCTCAAAAATGCTGCAGTAAAATGGTTTCATATGAGGTGTGCATATAGTATGGGACATCCTATATAAGAACTGACCATTAATTTCTTGTACTTATTAGAAATGGGGTCTTTATACCCATCTAAATCGAATAATGTTCCATATCTTGAAAACGCTGCAGTAAAATGGTTTCATATGAGGTGTGCATATAGTATGGGACGTCCCAAATAAGAACTGACCATTCATTTCTTGTACTTATTAAAAATGGGATCTTTATAGTCCGCAAAATGTAATAATGTCCCATTTCTTGAAAATGCTGCAGTAAAATGGTTTCATATGAGGTGTGCATATAGTATGGGACGTCCCAAATAAGAACTGACCATTCATTTCTTGTACTTATTAAAAATGGGATCTTTATAGTCCTCAAAATTTAATAATGTCCCATATCTTGAAAACGCTGCAGTAAAATGGTTTCATATGAGGTGTGCATCTAGTATTGGACGTCCCAAATAAGAACTGACCATTCATTTCTTCTACTTATTAGAAACTAGGTTTTTATAGCCCTCTAAAGTGTAATAATGACCCATATCTCAAAAACGCTGCAGTAAAATGTTTTCATATGAGGTGTGCATATGGGACGTCCCAAATAAGAACTGACCATTCATTTCTTGTACTTATTAAAAATGGGATCTTTATAGTCCTCAAAATGTAATAATGTCCCATTTCTTGAAAATGCTGCAGTAAAATGGTTTCATATGAGGTGTGCATATAGTATGGGACGTCCCAAATAAGAACTGACCATTCATTTCTTGTACTTATTAAAAATGGGATCTTTATAGTCCTCAAAATTTAATAATGTCCCATATCTCAAAAATGCTGCAGTAAAATGATTTCATGTGAGGTGTGCATGTAGTATGGGACGTCCCATATAAGAACTGACCATTCATTTCTTGTACTTATTAGAAATGGGGTCTTTATACCCCTCTAAATCGAATAATGTCCCATATCTTGAAAACGCTGCAGTAAAATGCTTTCATATGAGGTGTGCATATAGTATGGGACGTCCCAAATAAGAACTGACCATTCATTTCTTGTACTTATTAAAAATGGGATCTTTATAGTCCTCAAAATGCAATAATGTCCCATTTCTTGAAAATGCTGCAGTAAAATTGTTTAATATGAGGTGTGCATATAGTATGGGACGTCCCATATAAGAACTGACCATTCATTTCTTGTACTTATTAGAAATGGTGTCTTTATACCCCTCTAAATCGAATAATGTCCCATATCTTGAAAACGCTGCAGTAAAATGCTTTCATATGAGGTGTGCATATAGTATGGGACGTCCTCTATAAGAAGTGACCATTCATTTCGTGTACTTATTAGAAATGGGGTCTTTATACCCCTCTAAATCGAATAATGTCCCATATCTTGAAAATGCTGCAGTAAAATGGTTTCATATGAGGTGTGCATCTAGTATGGGACGTCCCAAATAAGAACTGACCATTCATTTCTTCTACTTATTAGAAACGAGGTTTTTATAGCCCTCTAAAGTGTAATAATGACCCATATCTCAAAAACGCTGCAGTAAAATGGTTTCATATGAGGTGTGCATATAGTATGGGATGTCCCCAATAAGAACTGACCATTCATTTCTTGTACTTATTAAAAATGGGATCTTTATAGTCCTCAAAATGTAATAATGTCCCATTTCTTGAAAATGCTGCAGTAAAATGGTTTCATATGAGGTGTGCATATAGTATGGGACTTCCCAAATAAGAACTGACCATTCATTTCTTGTACTTATTAAAAATGGGATCTTTATAGTCCTCAAAATTTTATAATGTCCCATATCTCAAAAATGCTGCAGTAAAATGATTTCATGTGAGGTGTGCATGTAGTATGGGACGTCCCATATAAGAACTGACCATTCATTTCTTGTACTTATTAGAAATGGGGTCTTTATACCCCTCTAAATCGAATAATGTCCCATATCTTGAAAACGCTGCAGTAAAATGGTTTCATATGAGGTGTGCATATAGTATGGGACGTCCCAAATAAGAACTGACCATTCATTTCTTGTACTTATTAAAAATGGGATATTTATAGTCCTCAAAATGTAATAATGTCCCATTTCTTGAAAATGCTGCAGTAAAATTGTTTAATATGAGGTGTGCATATAGTATGGGACGTCCCATATAAGAACTGACCATTCATTTCTTGTACTTATTAGAAATGGTGTCTTTATACCCCTCTAAATCGAATAATGTCCCATATCTTGAAAACGCTGCAGTAAAATGCTTTCATATGAGGTGTGCATATAGTATGGGACGTCCTCTATAAGAAGTGACCATTCATTTCGTGTACTTATTAGAAATGGGGTCTTTATACCCCTCTAAATCGAATAATGTCCCATATCTTGAAAACGCTGCAGTAAAATGGTTTCATATGAGGTGTGCATCTAGTATGGGACGTCCCAAATAAGAACTGACCATTCATTTCTTCTACTTATTAGAAACGAGGTTTTTATAGCCCTCTAAAGTGTAATAATGACCCATATCTCAAAAACGCTGCAGTAAAATGGTTTCATATGAGGTGTGCATATAGTATGGGATGTCCCCAATAAGAACTGACCATTCATTTCTTGTACTTATTAAAAATGGGATCTTTATAGTCCTCAAAATGTAATAATGTCCCATTTCTTGAAAATGCTGCAGTAAAATGGTTTCATATGAGGTGTGCATATAGTATGGGACGTCCCCAATAAGAACTGACCATTCATTTCTTGTACTTATTAAAAATGGGATCTTTATAGTCCTCAAAATGTAATAATGTCCCATTTCTTGAAAATGCTGCAGTAAAATGGTTTCATATGAGGTGTGCATATAGTATGGTACGTCCCATATAAGAACTGACCATTCATTTCTTCTACTTATTAGAAACGAGGTTTTTATAGCCCTCTAAAGTGTAATAATGACCCATATCTCAAAAACGCTGCAGTAAAATGGTTTCATATGAGGTGTGCATATAGTATGGGACGTCCTCTATAAGAAGTGACCATTCATTTCGTGTACTTATTAGAAATGGGGTCTTTATACCCCTCTAAATCGAATAATGTCCCATATCTTGAAAACGCTGCAGTAAAATGGTTTCATATGAGGTGTGCATCTAGTATGGGACGTCCCAAATAAGAACTGACCATTCATTTCTTCTACTTATTAGAAACAAGGTTTTTATAGCCCTCTAAAGTGTAATAATGACCCATATCTCAAAAACGCTGCAGTAAAATGGTTTCATATGAGGTGTGCATATAGTATGGGATGTCCCCAATAAGAACTGACCATTCATTTCTTGTACTTATTAAAAATGGGATCTTTATAGTCCTCAAAATGTAATAATGTCCCATTTCTTGAAAATGCTGCAGTAAAATGGTTTCATATGAGGTGTGCATATAGTATGGGACGTCCCAAATAAGAACTGACCATTCATTTCTTGTACTTATTAAAAATGGGATCTTTATAGTCCTCAAAATTTAATAATGTCCCATATCTTGAAAACGCTGCAGTAAAATGGTTTCATATGAGGTGTGCATGTAGTATGGGACGTCCCATATAAGAACTGACCATTCATTTCTTGTACTTATTAGAAATGGGGTCTTTATACCCCTCTAAATCGAATAATGTCCCATATCTTGAAAACGCTGCAGTAAAATGCTTTCATATGAGGTGTGCATATAGTATGGGACGTCCCAAATAAGAACTGACCATTCATTTCTTGTACTTATTAAAAATGGGATCATTATAGTCCTCAAAATGTAATAATGTCCCATTTCTTGAAAATGCTGCAGTAAAATTGTTTAATATGAGGTGTGCATATAGTATGGGACGTCCCATATAAGAACTGACCATTCATTTCTTCTACTTATTAGAAATGGTGTCTTTATACCCCTCTAAATCGAATAATGTCCCATATCTTGAAAACGCTGCAGTAAAATGGTTTCATATGAGGTGTGCATATAGTATGGGACGTCCTCTATAAGAAGTAACCATTCATTTCATGTACTTATTAGAAACGAGGTTTTTATAGCCCTCTAAAGTGTAATAATGACCCATATCTCAAAAACGCTGCAGTAAAATGGTTTCATATGAGGTGTGCATATAGTATGGGATGTCCCCAATAAGAACTGACCATTCATTTCTTGTACTTATTAAAAATGGGATATTTATAGTCCTCAAAATGTAATAATGTCCCATTTCTTGAAAATGCTGCAGTAAAATGGTTTCATATGAGGTGTGCATATAGTATGGGACGTCCCAAATAAGAACTGACCATTCATTTCTTGTACTTATTAAAAATGGGATCTTTATAGTCCTCAAAATTTAATAATGTCCCATATCTCAAAAATGCTGCAGTAAAATGATTTCATGTGAGGTGTGCATGTAGTATGGGACGCCCCATATAAGAACTGACCATTCATTTCTTGTACTTATTAGAAATGGGGTCTTTATACCCCTCTAAATCGAATAATGTCCCATATCTCAAAAATGCTGCAGTAAAATGATTTCATGTGAGGTGTGCATGTAGTATGTGACGTCCCATATAAGAACTGACCATTCATTTCTTGTACTTATTAGAAATGGGGTCTTTATACCCCTCTAAATCGAATAATGTCCCATATCTTGAAAACACTGCAGTACAATGGTTTCATATGAGGTGTGCATACAGTATGGGACGTCCTATATAAGAACTGACCATTCATTTCTTGTACTTATTAGAAATGGTGTCTTAATACCCCTCTAAACTGATCAATGTCCCATATCTCTTTTTCTATGAATCTTGCAATGATTTGAAAGGTAGAAAAATATAGTAATACAGAACCCTCAAAGACACCAATAAATAACACGAATATGTACAGATGTACAAATAAAAACAAATCACGAAAAATGTCATTATATCTCAGTTCTGGGCGTCTAGAAGAAAAGCGCTCTAAAAGCGCGTTCCCTCTGTGTTGTTCCTGTGATTACCGTAATCATTGTAATGCAAGCGCACAATAATTTCAATCGCGGCTGGTTTGACCGTGTTTTTCTGAACTGCGGCTGGCTTGACCGCGGTACGTAGGAGGGGACGTTCTCGCAACCTTGCGCAACGTTCCCTAAAAGTTCTCTAAAGGTGACGAAAGTCCCGAACCTCTACAGAACATTAGGGACGTTCCTAAAACGTCCTCTTTTGGTTATGAAAGTGCTGGTGCTGAATGTTCCTTACGTGACTTTAGGGGGACGTTCCATTTTGGTTATTTTTTGGTCACATAAGAACGTTACAAATAGGACATTTGGGACTTTAACAGAACGTTCTCACATGGTCCTCTTTTAGTCATATAATAACGTTCCCAATATGACTTTAGGAGGACGTTCTATATTGGTTATTATTTGGTCACATGAAAACGTTACAAAGACGACATTTGGGACGTTAACAGAACGTTCCCATATGGTCCTCTATTAGCCATATAATAACGTTCCAGATATGACTTTAGGAGGACGTTCCATTTTGGTTATTTTTTGGTCACATGATAACGTTATAAAGAGGACATTTGGGACTTTAACAGAACGTTCTCACATGGTCCTCTTTTAGTCATATAATAACGTTCCCAATATGACTTTAGGAGGACGTTCTATATTGGTTATTATTTGGTCACATGAAAACGTTACAAAGACGACATTTGGGACGTCAACAGAACGTTCTCTATTAGCCATATAATAACGTTCCAGATATGACTTTAGGAGGACGTTCCATTTTGGTTATTCTTTGGTCACATGAAAACGTTACAAAGAGGACATTTGGGACTTTAACAGAACGTTCTCACATGGTCCTCTTTTAGTCATATAATAACGTTCCCAATATGACTTTAGGAGGACGTTCTATATTGGTTATTCTTTGGTCACATAACAATGTTACAAAGAGGACATTTGGGACGTTAACAGAACGTTCCCATATGGTCCTCTATTAGTCATATAATAACGTTCCAGATATGACTTTAGGAGGACGTTCTATATTGGTTAATCTGTGGGCACATAGCAACGTTACAGAGGACGTTTGGGACGTTATACAGAACATTCCCATATGGTCCTCTATTTGTCATATAATAAGGTTCCAGATATGACTTTCGGAGGATGTTCTGTATTATTCTATGGTCACATAACAATGTTACAAAGAAAAAGAAGCACTTATCTGAACTAAGCTAATGTTGTGAACATACCTTGCTAAGTGAGTATTAAAGTTTAGCAACATAATGGGAATTCGTATCTATGGGGTTCTACAATTAAACGTACAGTACATGTTTGCATAGACACTGAAATAGCTTATTGACAAATCCTTATAAATATTGCAATCGCGGCATTAATATTTTTATTAGATATGTTGTCGTACCAAGGTAATATGTTTTTCAAGTGCATTTATTAAATTAAGTTTACTCATTTACTTAATATGAGATAATAACATTTCAGTCTGTTCTGTGTGATTTCTGCTGTCAATTCATTTCGAACAATAAAATGTTCAACTACAAACCCTTAAAATGAATAACATTTCTGTAATTATTTAACCATTTTTATGAAATATTTATTTTGTTTGCCATGGCACATAAAAGCCATTTTCTCCAACATGCTGTGACTGACGATATAACTATAAAACACACCAAAAACGCAACATAATTACAAAAGGATTCCATTTTATTTGTGCGCTGTAATCCAAGTCTTCTGAATTCATAGGACTGGGAAGACCAGACTACGGTGGCCTACAAGTGCAAAACAAAACACAATTCTGAAAACAAAATAACAAATTACAAACGCAAATGCAAATATAAAAAACAAAATAACAATTCAGAAAACACAACAACAATCCCGAAAACATTATAACAAGTCAGAAAACACAATGACAAATTCGAAAACAAAATAACAAGTCAGAAACCACGACAATTCAGACAAACCGGAAGAGGTAGGTATAGTTTGAGACAGCGCCATTGGTTTGGGAATAGATTACTCACCGCTGATTGGACGAAACATCTGTCAATCAAGGTACAGGAAGAACCACAAGAAGCACAGCAGAGCCTATAATGTCATCAGCTCCAGTGACATGGTAAATCACAAGTCATGTCTTTTTTGACGCGATCGACCAGCGGTTCGATCCCACCTTCGGCTGAACTTTTTTTTTCTCTCCCTTTTCAGATCTCAAATCGCATCGTAAAGGCATTTATTTTCAATAAAAATTAAGGAAATAATCAAAAGGTTGAAAATAAAGTATCGGGTAGGGTTAGGGTAGGTGCAGAGAGGGCTTTATATTGTACCAATAAGGTGGCATCCATTTAATAATTTGAATTAAAATGATAATTTACACTTAATACCTCATTATTGCATACTGTTTTATAATGTACTACAACAATGAAGTGCAGATAATTGCCACTATTTGCAACAAGTAACGTTAGTATACATAGCAGAACATCCTGCTATTTTAACATAGTGTAAAACCCTACCCGATATTTTATTTTCAACCTTTTGATTATTTCCTTAATTTTTATTGAAAATAAATGGCTTTACGATGCGATACAAGATTTGAAAAGGGAGAGAAAAAAAAAGTTCGGCCGAAGGTGGGATCGAACCGCTGGTCGATCGCCTCAAAACGACATGACTTGTGATTTACCACCTGTGCCACTGGAGCTGATGACATTACAGGCTCTGCTGTGCTTCTTGTTGTTCTTCCTGTACCGTGATTGACAGATGTCTCGTCCAATCAGCGGTGAGTAATCTATTCCCAAACCAATGGCGCTGTCTCAAACTATACCTACCTCTTCCGGTTTGTCTGAATTGTTGTTGTGTTTTCTGACTTGTTATTTTGTTTTCGAATTTGTCATTGTGTTTTCTGACTTGTTATTTTGTTTTCGAATTTGTCATTGTGTTTTCTGACTTGTTATTTTGTTTTTTATATTAGCATTTGCGTTTGTAATTTGTTATTTTGTTTTCAGAATTGTGTTTTGTTTTGCACTTGTAGGCCACCGTACCAGACCCAAATTCAACCGTTTATTCAGCCTTATTATGTCTATGTATTCAGCGATCTTCATCCATCCTCAGCGACCTTATAAACATCAAAGCCTGTGCTGACACGCTCATTCCAAATTCAAAATGTGCTGCTTCAACCAGTAGCCCCTCACTGCAGAAAAAAGATCCAGGGGGCGGGGTTGGATCCACATCCAGGGGCTGGAGATTGGTAGGTTTAGGGGTGGAGATGGTAGGTTTAGGGGTGGGGATGGGTGGGTTTAGGGATCAGGGGGTGGAGACGGGTAGGTTTAGGTCTATGTAAGGTGGGAGGAGTTGGATCTAGATCCAACTCCGCCCCCTGGATCTTGTGTTCTGCAGTGAGGACCTTCTCGCTTCAACTGACTACAGCAATAAAATCGAACGCTCATTGGTCCTCGCCTGCTTCGTCACCGTTTGCGTCATGCCGTGCTTCTGGTAAGGTACATTTGAATGATGCACGAGACGAGAGAGGATCAGGATGGTAATCTCAATAATATTTTCAGCAATTAACAATTTAAATTCTGCTCTGTATCTCACACAAAACTATTGTATTTCACCTGCGGCTGCAACGCATCATCATTTGGACTACTTTTGGTAATGTTTTTGACATTTTTGCAGTAAATTATTGGAATTGCACTTGTCTGTCCGTCATGCTTTTATTTATAGCATTACATTACTGTAAGAAATGGCTGTGGTTAGGTTTAAAGGTAGGAGTGGGATTAGCGACCCAAAATATTTTTTTGTAATGCTATGTTGTTACAAAAATGGTCATTTCCTTGCATATTTCTGTCTATTACGTTTCATATGTTTTATATTCGTTATTAAATGCGTTTGTTTGGGTTTGGGGGTAGGTTAGGTCTAAAAGTGAAAATTGCTTATCGATAAAATTATTTAAAAAATAATTTATATTATATCGTAATGATATAAAAGATTTGTACATATTTTACGTTTTTAACTGACCAGGCTCAGATTAAACAAGACGTTTGTAGATCAGATTGTTTTGTTTCTTTTCTGTTGTTTATCTAAGTTATTAACTAATTAATTAACTTTTTACAGTAGTCTTTTCTTTTTGCACCCATTTTGGTATTTTCTTTGATTAGAAACTATGGGATGATATTAGACTCTAAATGATTTATAGATGCACGCACAATTATCCATGGACTGCATAAATTTTATGCGTGTATTTTACTAACCACAAACAAATGCCTTTCAATTTGAGTCTGTGGAATTCGGGATTAAATGATTGTGCAGCGATTTATACAAATACAGACATGTTTGCGAATACAAATGTTATGTTCTGCATTAATATATCATAAATTGCTCATGCAAAAAGGAATCCGTGCATTTGCGGATCAGGTGGCATGCGTGCATTTATCGACGTCTTGTTCGAGTCAATCTTGTTCGGTTCATTTGGATTTTGAGACTTCATTTTCGCAGTTTACAACATTTCACGACCCTCATACACACAACTACCAATGAACAAAGCCCAGTGCAATTCATTAACGCGTACACGATTTGAACAATTCTCAAATGTGCGTCACTATACTGAAACAAATGCTTTTCAATCAGTGTCTGCAGAGTTAAGAATTGCGTTAATGTGCAGAATTTTGTTCAAATAGAGACACATTTGTGAATACAAATGTTATAGTTTGTATTAAAGTATCATCATTTGATTAAAATGTGCATTTGTGAATCAAGCGACACGCGTGCATTCATTCATTCACATCTCTTCTGAGTCGATTCTATTTGATTCATTTGAGTTTTGAGACTTTCGTTCCGCCCTTTTAGCCTTGTTCAATCCACACACACACACACACACACACACACACACACACACACACAGTTTGCGATCCACACGCAGCTGAGCCTAAGAAAATCAGCGACCACTAGATGGCCCTAGAGACTGTGCGCAGTCCATTGTGTACAGTTTGATGAATATTACATTGTGTTTTCTTTGTTTCTTTTTGGTTTGGCTGATCTCCTCTGCCCGTAGAAATATGATAAAGATGTTTTGTCGAACTTTTTCTAACTTAACTTGTCTTAAGACACAGAATAGCTTATATTAATTTTGCCAAACAATACATTTGTGACGATAATTGTCTTTTTTTTTTTTGTAATTCAATGGCACGCTGGCAGTTATTCCTTCTTCGTATTATTATTATTATTATTATAGTCGCTCATTTAAGCCAATAATATCCACACGTTTATATTAAATTAATTAAACTATTATATTAACTTAAACTATAAGCCTATTGCAATGAGCCTTTTATAAGCTATTCCGCGCTCAAGCGGATGCATAAAGCATGCTGGCTAAAGGAATGATAATGAATGTCTAGGGGAAAAAAAAGCTATAACATATTTTATTTACTTACAACCCCAAATCAGAAAAAGTTGGGACAGTATGGAAAACGCAAATAAAAAAAGAAAGTAGTGATTTCTAAATTTACTTTGACTTGTATTTCATTGCAGACAATATGAACACAAAATATTTCATGTTTTGTCTGGTCAACTTCATGTCATTTGTAAATATACATCCTTTCCTGTCATTCAGACCTGCAACACATTCCAAAAAAAGTTGGGACAAGAGCAATTTAGGGCTAGTAATGAGGTAAATTGGTTAAATAATGATGTGATTTGAAACAGTTGATGTTAACAGTTGATTGTAATTATGATTTGGTACAAAGCAGCATCCAAGAAAGGTCTAGTCCTTTAGGAGCAAAGATGGGCCGAGGATCGCCAGTTTGCCAACAAATACGTGAGAAAATTATTGAAATGTTTAAAAACAATGTTCCTCAAAGAAAGATAGGAAGAGATTTGGAAATTTCACCTTCAACAGTGCATAACATAATTAAAAGATTCAAGGAATCTGGAGGAATTTCAGTGCGTAAAGGACAAGGGCGCAAGCCTAAGCTGAACAACCGTGATCTCCGATCCCTCAGGCGGCACTGCATCAAGAATCGTCATTCATCTATAAGCGATATCACCACATGGGCTCAGGACTACTTTGGCAAACCTTTGTCAAGTACCACAATACGTAGTTACATCCACAAATGCCAGTTAAAACTGTACTGTGCCAAAAGGAAGCCCTATGTTAACAGTGTCCAGAAGCGCCGTTGACTTCTCTGGGCTCGGAGGCATCTGGGATGGACCATCACACAGTGGAAACGTGTACTGTGGTCAGATGAATCAGTATTTCAGGTATTTTTTGGGAGGAATGGATGCCGTGTGCTCCGGACCAAAGAAGAAAAGGATCATCCAGACTGTTACCAGCAACAAGTCCAAAAGCCAGGGTCTGTCATGGTATGGGGTTGTGTCAGTGCCCTTGGCAAAGGTAACTTGCACTTCTGTGATGGCACCATTAATGCTGAAAAGTATATAGAGATTTTGGAGAACAATATGCTGCCTTCAAGAAGACATCTTTTCCAGGGACGTCCATGCATATTTCAACAAGACAATGCAAAACCACATTCTGCACACATTACAAAGTCCTGGCTGCGGAGGAAGAGGGTACGGGTACTTGACTGGCCTGCCTGCAGTCCCGACCTGTCTCCAATAGAGAATGTGTGGCGCATTTTGAAGCGCAAAATGCGACAACGAAGACCCCGTACTGTTGCCCACCTTAAGACTTGTTTGCAGGAAGAATGGGACAAAATTACACCTGAAACACTTCATCACTTGGTGTCTTCAGTCCCTAAACGTCTTTTAAGTGTTGTGAAAAGGAATGGCAACATTACAAAGTGGTAAATGCTTTACTGTCCCAACTTTTTTTGGAATGTGTTGCAGGTCTGAATGACAGGAAAGGATGTATATTTACAAATGACATGAAGTTGACCGGACAAAACATGAAATATTTTGTGTTCATATTGTCTGCAATGAAATACAAGTCAAAGTAAATTTAGAAATCACTACTTTCTTTTTTTATTTGCGTTTTCCATACTGTCCCAACTTTTTCTGATTTGGGGTTGTATTACTAAACTGTTTTCTGAGTCAGTGTCGGCTGCAAAGATGAAGTAGGACAATGCTGATTCACCATCTCATATTTCCGCTGTTCGATCGCGTCACACACTGCACTGCAAACGTTGCAGCCAAATACAGTCAACCAAACATATATACACTATAGAATCTAGTGGTTATCTAGTGGTCTAGATAGTGGTTAATTAAAATAGCCCGTGGTTAGTACAATCTGTGTCGTTCAGCCTGGGCTCGGGCCAAGCACATATTTGCTCATGTGAAGACCATGATTTTATTTTATTTTTTTGGCGGAAAGTACAAAGCCTGGTTTACATTATAGTTTGTAGCATTCAAATTCAAATTTGCCAACATTGTGAATATGGAAACATTTGGATTCGTGCTGATAATATTTTGAGATACTGATGTTTGACTTTCATTAGCTAATCGTCAAAATATATATATATTTTTTTTTGAAGTGTTTTACTTTACATGTAATGAATCTAAAATATATGAAAGTTTCACTTTTTGAAATAAGTTACAAGAAAAAATTAACTTTTTCACCATATTGTAATTTTCTGAGATGCACCTGTATTATTTATTATGTAAACCAGGCTTTGTACTTTCCACCCCAAAAAAAGAAAAAAAAAATCCTGGTCTTCTTCACATGAGCAAATATAAAGTTGTTGTATTTCGAGAAAAACTGGCTATTTATAATGGATAATAATAATAATAATAATACAAACAATGAATAACTGACAACGTGCCACTGAATAAAATAATAATAAAAAAGACAAGGTATCATCAGAAATGTATTGTTTGGCAAAATGAATATAAGCTATTCTGTGTCTTAAGACAAGTTAAGTTAGAAAAAGTTCGACAAAACATCTTTATCATATTTCTACGGGCAGAGGAGATCAGCCAAACCAAAAGAAAAGAAAACACAATGTAATATTCATCAAACTGTACACAATGGACTGCGCACAGTCTCTAGGGCCATCTAGTGGTCGCTGATTTTCTTAGGCTCAGCTGCGTGTGGATCGCGAGCTGTGTGTGTGTGTGTGTGTGTGTGTGTGTGGATTGAACAAGGCTAAAAGGGCGGAACGAAAGTCTCAAAACTCAAATTAATCAAATAGAATCGAGAAGAGATGTGAATGAATGCACGCGTGTCGCCTGATTCACAAATGCACATTTTAATCGCTACATGCACAAATGATGATACTTTAATACAAACTATAACATTTGTATTCACAAATATGTCTCTATTTGAACAAAATTCTGCACATTAACGCAATTCTTAACTCTGTTCAGACAACTCAACTATTCAGACACTGATTGAAAAGCATTTGTTTCAGTGTAGTGACGCACATTTGAGAATTGTTCAAATCGTGTACGCGTTAATGAATTGCACTGGGCTTTGTTCATTGGTAGTTGTGTGTATGAGGGTCGTGAAATTTTGTAAACTGCGAAAATGATGTCTCAAAATCCAAATGAACCGAGCAAGATTGACTCGAACAAGACGTCGATAAATGCACGCGTGTCACCTGATCCGCAAATGCACGGATTCCTTTTTGCATGAGCAATTTATGATATATTAATGCAGAACATAACATTTGTATTCGCAAACATGTCTGTATTTGTATAAATCGCTGCACAATCATTTAATCCCGAATTACACAGACTCAAATTGAAAGGCATTTGTTTGTGGTTAGTAAGATACACG
>JALXFT010004543.1:0-46771 GCA_023376895.1 Aspiorhynchus laticeps
AGGTAAAAGTTACAGACTGCAGCTTTAGGCAAAATCAGTATTGCCAAGTAAGCTTTGACTAAGAAAAATTACTCAAACTTTTACTGGCCAAGCTGAAGTTACTTATTTTCTTTGTTAAATTGACTAAACTTAGGTATTTAGATTTTACTTATTCCTATTTTTGGAATTATAGATATAATGGTGTAATGTGTGCTTATATATATACATATATAAATGTTAAGCTCAGTAGTAAGTAGATTGTACAGAGCATTAGCAGTAAAATTTACTTAAAATCTTCGTAACAATTTGCACAAACATATTTTAAGTAAATCCTACAAGTTATTTTTTCTAGTTTACCCATAATGCTTTGAGCTGCATGATAAATCATTAACAGTGTGACGTTATAGAGGAGGGGTCGGCAACCATTTGTCATTTTTAACATTTTTCCGGTTGACCACTGTGCCAATAGTTGTTGTTTTTTTTTAAATGCATGCTGTATCTATATTTGATTATTATACAAACAGTTTCTGAACAATTTTTTCATAAATTGACAGATCGGAGATCGCACTGCACACACACAGAAACATTCAGGAGCTCAGAAATGGTACATTATATTTCTCAGCAATGAGGAGGGTAAAATTAAACTCATAATTTATAAATAAACTCATCTTCATTGTTTGTAGAGAGAGAAACAGATGCAGGTAATTCACACACGCAAGTTTAATCTCTCTCTCTGAAAAAGGCCATATTTTAGGCAAAAAGTTAAGTAGTTTGCATCACTGGATATAGCTATCGGTTACTTAACATTTCTATCCTAAAACAAATGACTATTCAAGCCACTTCCAGCCTACCTTGCTTTCCTTCAACGATAAACTGATGCTTCGCCTTGGAATTTGCGCTCAAATTAAAAAGACCAGTAAAACCCACCTACTTTGATTGGCCATCTCAGTCATTTTGACATTGACGAGCGCTGTTAGACCGCATTGATCTGAAACGACTCGTATACGTAGCGGTCGCACGAATGATTTACTGGAGCCACGCGCATCTGTAGACTAGCGCAGGTTAATTCTCACACTTTAATAGTATTTATGCATCCTAACGGTGCACACAGCAGGGAGGAACGAGGAACATGCAGACGAGGATAAACTCAAATGAAACAGTCTTTAATCCAAACAAGGCAGGGCAAGGCAAGACAAGACAAGGCAAGACAGGGCAAGACAAGACAGGGCAAGACAAGACAAGGCAAGACAAGACAAGACAAGACAGGGCAAGACAGGGCAAGACAAGACAGGGCAAGACAAGACAGGGCAAGGCAAGACAAGACAGGGCAAGACAAGACAAGACAGGGCAAGACAAGACAAGACAAGACAGGGCAAGACAGGGCAAGACAAGACAGGGCAAGACAAGACAGGGCAAGACAAGACAAGACAGGGCAAGACAAGACAAGACAAGACAAGACAAGACAGGGCAAGACAAGACAGGGCAAGACAGGGCAAGACAAGACAAGACAAGACAAGGCAAGGCAGGGCAGGGCAAGACAAGAAAGGGGCAAGACAAGGCAGGGCATAACGAATAGACCAGACGAACACAAACTGAACAGACAGGAACTTAAATGCACAGGATAATCACAAACACAATCAAACACAGATGGGACATAATTAACTGATAATCACACTAAACAAGGACAGGACAATGACCAAATAAGGAAACACAGGGAAAACAAAACCAACACAGACCATAATCGTGACACAAGGCTGTGTAACTATGAGGAGTGATTACCTCAAAATATACGTCCGTATGCAGTTTTTCCTAGTGATTATCCCTCTAGGTTGTTGACCCCTGTTATATGAGTCTCTTCATGACATTAATACTGCAGTTGAACTTCTGTCAGTGAAATCAGAAAATGTATTTATAATACATTTATCAGAATAAATGTATTATAAATACTCATATAGACAGTAAGATCAGTATGTGTGAGTCCTGCTGAGTGAATGTGTTTCTGTGCTCTGTTTGTGTTGATCGAAATCAGTCATTTAGTTTTTATTGTATTGTTACAATTTTTATTATTACTATTAAAATTACTTTTCAATTTATATGATCACACACAGTCAATAAATAATTTTTATTATTCACCTTATGGAGCTCCGGCTGTTTTCAGTGTTTTGTGTTCTTCTGTCTTCCGGCGTTTTTATGTCAAGTCATCTTTATTTATACATAGCTTTTTTTCATTTTTATTTTTAGGATACAGTTTGTTAATAATTTGTGTTACAGTTTTTCTTGATTGCTTCAGTAACACACTATAACTTGATTAATATGGCCAAATTTCCCAAACCATTCAGTCATTACTTGAAATAAAGACATTTCTCAAAACTTTTAATACATTTCACCTGTTTTCACACACGTTCCAATTTTCTCAATGTTTTCTGTAAAACTACACACAAAAATGCCCTCATTTTGCACAGGTTTGACCATGTTTGAATTCAGAAAACTAAAGTACACAATATAATTAAAGGGATAGTTCACCCATAAATGAACATTCTGTTATTAATTACTCACCCTCATGTCGTTCCAAACCCGTAAGACCTTCGTTCATCTTCAGAACACAAATCTTAATTTCATAAGTTAATTATGAAGTCAATAAGAAATCATGAAATCTGAGAGCTCTCTGACCCTCCATAGACATCAAGGGTCCTACCACGATCAGGGCACAGAAGCGTTTATGAAGCTACGAGAATAGTTTTTGTTGCGCAAAAAACTAAAATAACTTTATTCAACTATTCTTGTCTTCTGTATCACCCTAGCCCAGAGAGCTCTCGGATTTCATCAAAAATATCACAATTTGTGTTCTGAAGATGAACGAAGGTCTTACGGGTTTCAGAGAATTGTGAGAATGATTCCTGTTAGCTGGGGTCGCTGTGCTGATTTCTAGACTGTGATGTTGCATAAATTCACTGTACAGTATATGAACACATTTCTCTCTCAGATCTGACATCAGCAGAGAAACTTTAGCCCTATTCGGACGGTAATTGTTTCTCAGGGGGACGTAAGTGATTTTCACCATATACAGGGGGTAGTTGGTGATTTAATTGCCGTCTGAATCCAGGATGTCGGTGTTTTTCTCTCACCACCCCCGTGAAAATCCCCGGCCGAATTACCTACTGTTTTTTGACAAACACAGAGGTCGTGTGGTGATTTAATTGCCGTCCGAATCCACATCTCTGAGTTTACGAGAAGAAATCGATTCAAAATTCAGTGTTTAATCCCTTTTTGAGCTCTCCCGAACACCGTAACGCTGTACTTCGGTGTAATTTACATATTATTTCTGAAATGCTGGAAAGTATTTAAAAGAACAATACTTCATGACTGCTCAACCACAGCGACTGGGAGCAGAAAGAGAAGAAAAGCACGTAAACGTTCAAATGGGTCTTTATTATGGCAGCAGCAGGTATGCAATACAATTTTAAAATGTGTATTATAAACAGATATATATCGTGTATAATTATATACAACTATAGCGCGTCTATTTTCCTATTTTTAAACAGTAGATCAAATAATAAATCAAATAATCAAATAATAATCAATTAATTAATATTATAAAATATGCTTGGAATAATAAGAATACATTTTACATAATAGTAAGTATTTTTAAATACATTTTACACAATAATAAGAATACATTTGTAAATAAAATTAATTTTATTTACAGCAGACAATCATGTGATTGGTCACGTGAGCAGCACGTTCCTGGGTGCGCAGGATCACAGAACTCGCTCCTCCACTGTGAATAAATCACCGTCCGAATGCATGAGTTTTATCACTGAGGTGATATGTAAATTTATTTTTACAGACGTCCATATGAGAAACAATTACCGTCCGAATCGGGCTTTTCACTTCAGACACTGTTTTAAAATGAGCGTGTGTAAAACTATCATACCTAACTCTTGAGATTGTGTGGTTTCTGGTTCTCTATGCTTCTTTATTCTCTTCAGACGAGAATTTGTGATCTAATGGCATCTTGACAGTTTTCATATGATGCTTGTTATGTCCCAGGACGTATTTTTTTATTGTTGTTCTCTCGCCCCCCCCCCCCCCCTCGCCCCCCCCCCCCCCCACTCGCCCCCCCCCCCCCCCTCCACCATTATGTTTGGTGTTTTGACCTGAGCGCCCTCTCGAAGTTATTTAAAGACCCTCCGGCATATGTACAATAAAAATGTTATACTTTTCATCAGTTACGTTGTGAAGCGGGGTTTTCTTTTTTTAGTGATTTACCTCTTTGAGGTTGATTTACTGTGCCTCACTGCTGACACACAACACCTTGTTTTTATTCTGTTACATGACCTACCCTCCCCTAGACTTGATAAAGGAATGTAACAATGCTGCTGAGACCCAATATTATATTAAACAGAAACATCTGCCAATGTGTTTACTGTGAGGCTCAATCAAATTCACATTGTGTTTTCACAGCATTCTGAATGCATTTTATTGAACAATTCTTTTAATTTCATTTTTTTTTTTATTTATACAACTGACTTTACAGACAAAGAACTTTTCAGTGTGAGTGTAACTCATCAATAGAGGCTGATTGTTACATTATATTACATTACTTCAGCATTGCTAGCACCTTGTTTGAGCTACAGGAATACTTGCTTATTGTTTCCTCTGATGGAGGTGTGTTTGAGGTGAGAAAGCAGCTGTGTGTATGCGAGTGTGTTTTTTGTGTGAGTCAGAGTATTTAATGGTCACCTGGTTAAGCAGGTAAGCACCTCTATTTGTGACTCATAATTTTACGGTAAACAAGGCTCTTTTCTGCCACCAGTCGCCATTGCTAAAGGTGAGTCACACACACACACACACCTAGAGCTCGACAGGTGAGACAGTAACACCTGGAGATTAAAGAGAGATAAAAGAGAGATAAGTAAGTGCTGAAAGAGACAGAGAATCGCTTGTTTTCTTCAGTTCTTTTTGGTTTTGGTTAAAGGGGTTCAGAGAAAATCCACTCATCTTTCACAAATCCTCATTCCAAAGGTTTAATAACTGCGCAATACAAGAAGCCTACCATAAAACAAATACATTTGAGTAAAGTTTATTATATTTTTAGGCGTTTAGTATTTTGCACGTGAACTCGAAGCACCATATCCTTTTACCTCCTACGACAAATGCAACAAGAAGCGGGACCCTGTAATCTGTGGGATACCTGTGGGATAGCGAACGGGAAGAGAAAAATAGTGGGAGCGGAAACTAAACGTAAAAGTTTCTGGCAGGAGCAGGAAGAAATATAACTTATTTTAAGCGGGAGTGGAACTGAATCTCGCTTGAATGGGACTGAAAAAAAATCCTTGTGTTTAGTTATAAGTTTGACAATTGAAAGAGTTTCTGGTAAGTAATACTTGTTGTGGTTATCAAGAGTACTGTGCAAATGCCAAGAAATCTTACAGAATATTAATAAATGTGAAGTTATTAACATATATACAGTATATATACACACACACATACATATATATATATATATATATATATATTTATACACATACAGTGGTGGCCAAATGATTAGAGCACTAGTATTTTCACCAGGTAAAAAGTGGTGTTAAGTCAGTTATTTCTATCTTTTGCTGTAGTGTGTCAGGAGGAAATATCGGTTTACATTTCCAAACATTCATTTAGCCATTAATTGTAATAATCCAGTGAGATGTTTGAGATCTGATCATCATCAGTCTGTCTGGAGTCACATGAAGAAACAGAACAAACTGAGACTCAATCCAGAAGAACTGTGTCTCAAGACGCTTCACGAAACCTACCAGTCCTACCTACTGTGAAAGGTTTTAGGCACTTGTGTAAAAATGTGGCAATTGTGTATGTTCAAGAAGGATGCAACGTCCGTTCTCATGGCAACACATTTTTTTCTGTTAAAACAGATAAGAAAAACACAGGTCTATCAAGGAGCATCTGTTGCTTGTACCATGAAGCTCATCACGGTTAAGGCTAGAAGGGATACGTATGGCGCTACTGGGCATGCGCACATCAATACAGTGTAATTTTTGTCACACTGTACAACAATAGTTACTATTTTTTCATTCCTGTAAGGGGTAGGTTTAGGGTTGGGGTAGGTGTAGACATTAATAAAACACAATCTAATAGGTATACAATTAATTTCATTGTTCATTTCCAGTCAGAGCTGTATCCCTTCTAGCCACAACCGCTCATCACGTACTGAATACTATTTCCTTGTTATTCAACTACTGATGCATAGAGTAACGCCTGGGTGCCCCCTGCTGACGAACCTGAGTTTAACAAGATTAATTTTACTCACAACACAGTGTAATCCAGTAATACAAAATAAATTGTCACAGGAATTACCATTGTTCCCGGATCGGAAATAGTTCAAAATATAGAGGGGGGGCCATTTTATTTGTCTCTTTTAAGCTACTCAGGGCTACATGTAAAATGAGGATGCTGTCAAAAATAATGTCATAGATTTTCTTTATCAATTAACTAAATTAAATCAACATTTGTTGTGAGCATCCTTTGTGTTTAAAGCAGGTTTTGCCCTCGGTGCACTTGAGCAGAGTTTCTCAGGAGCTTTGCAGAACTTTAGGAACATTTTGTCTTAACATTTATATAACTTTAAAAAAAAAAAACATTGGTAAAAGCTATGACTGAGAATGTTTCCCTAAAAACAAGGTGGATATGAGAGGATGACTGATGTTTGACTATTCATCAGAGGAGTGCAGTTTTAGTAGTAGTAAAAGGTTTGGTCACACTTTAGAATAGGTAACACTTCTTAACTATTAACTATGACTTTTCCCTCAATAAATTCTTAATTTGCTGCTTATTAATAGTTAGTAAGGCAGTTGTTAAGTTTAGGTATTGGGTAGGATTAGGGATGTAGAATAAGGTCATGTAGAATAAGGCATTAATAAGTGCTTAATTAGCACTAATACATGGCTAATATTCTAGTAATATGCATGCTAATAAGCAACTAGATGTAACCGTAAAATAAAGTGTTACCAAAGGTTTCTGCTACACACTCAAAAGTATCTTAATTTTCTTCACAAAAAGAGTGCATACTTTTCGGTTGTAAAATATAAGTAAGCAAACTGGAATGCAGTATGAATTCTTGCTGTGTAACGGATGAGACGGCTGATGTTCAGTGAGTGGGCACACACACACACACACACACACACACACACATTTGTTACTTAACCCATCTCTGTGGATAATGAGCGAGTGGGCCGCTGCTCTTAACACACACATTAATGCTTCCAGCCTTCATGTCCTGAAGTGTCTCACTCTTACAGTCTTTTCAGTGCATTTATGAGCCAGTGCTGTATTAAAACAAACACCATCAGTTCTGTTCTATATAATAAATTAATGTTAAGAATAATGAATGCATACACTGCACAAAATAATGGATCTTTATGGCATTGATAGTTACATGAAGAACCTTTATCTTTACACTGCACAAAAGGTTCTTTTATAGTATAAAAAGTTCTTTAGATTTTTAAAATGTTCTTCACATTAAAAAAAAATATCATTTTGGGGAACCAAAATACAAACCCGATTCCAAAAAAGTTGGGACACTGTACAAATTGTGAATAAAAACAGAATGCAATGATGTGGAAGTTTCAAATTTCAATATTTTATTCAGAATACAACATAGATGACATATCAAATGTTTAAACTGAGAAAATGTATCATTTTAAGGGAAAAATAAGTTGATTTTAAATTTCATGGCATCAACACATCTCAAAAAAGTTGGGACAAGGCCATGTTTACCACTGTGTGGCATCCCCTCTTCTTTTTATAACAGTCTGCAAACGTCTAGGGACTGAGGAGACAAGTTGCTCAAGTTTAGGAATAGGAATGTTGTCCCATTCTTGTCTAATACAGGCTTCTAGTTGATCAACTGTCTTAGGTCTTCTTTGTCGCATCTTCCGCTTTATGATGCGCCAAATGTTTTCTATGGGTGAAAGATCTGGACTGCAGGCTGGCCATTTCAGTACCCGGATCCTTCTTCCACGCAGCCATGATGTTGTAATTGATGCAGTATGTGGTCTGGCATTGTCATGTTGGAAAATGCAAGGTCTTCCCTGAAAGAGACGACGTCTGGATGGGAGCATATGTTGTTCTAGAACTTGGATATACCTTTCAGCATTGATGGTGCCTTTCCAGATGTGTAAGCTGCCCATGCCACACACACTCATGCAACCCCATACCATCAGAGATGCAGGCTTCTGAACTGAGCGCTGATAACAACTTGGGTTGTCCTTGTCCTCTTTAGTCCGGATGACATGGCGTCCTAGTTTTCCAAAAAGAACTTCAAATTTTGATTCGTCTGACCACAGAACAGTTTTCCACTTTGCCACAGTCCATTTTAAATGAGCCTTGGCCCAGAGAAAACACCTGCACTTCTGGATCATGTTTAGATATGGCTTCTTTTTTGACCTATAGAGTTTTAACCGGCAACGGCGAATGGCACGGTGGATTGTGTTCACCGACAATGTTTTCTGGAAGTATTCCTGAGCCCATGTTGTGATTTCCATTACAGTAGCATTCCTGTATGTGATGCAGTGCCGTCTAAGGGCCCGAAGATCACGGGCATCCAGTATGGTTTTCCGGCCTTGACCCTTACGCACAGAGATTGTTCCAGATTCTCTGAATCTTTGGATGATATTATGCACTGTAGATGATGATAACTTCAAACTCTTTGCAATTTTTCTCTGAGAAACTCCTTTCTAATATTGCTCCACTATTTTTCGCCGCAGCATTGGGGGAATTGGTGATTCTCTTCCCATCTTGACTTCTGAGAGACACTGCCACTCTGAGAGGCTCTTTTTATACCCAATCATGTTGCCAATTGACCTAATAAGTTGCAAATTGGTCCTCCAGCTGTTCCTTATATGTACATTTAACTTTTCCGGCCTCTTATTGCTACCTGTCCCAACTTTTTTGGAATGTGTAGCTCTCATGAAATCCAAAATGAGCCAATATTTGGCATGACATTTCAAAATGTCTCAATTTCAACATTTGATATGTTATCTATATTCTATTGTGAATAAAATATAAGTTTATGAGTTTTGTAAATTATTGCATTCCTTTTTTATTCACAATTTGTAAAGTGTCCCAACTTTTTTGGAATCGGGTTTGTAGTTCTTATGAAACCCGCTTCTGGAGCCTTTGTTTTTAAGAGTGCTTATAAGACAGATGTGATGATAGACGTGTCTCATCTTCAGTGCTGGTCTCTGACAGACAGAGAGAGACACTGGTCTCCATTACATTTACATTTACATTTATGCATTTAGCAGACGCTTTTATCCAAAGCGACTTACAGTGCATTCAGGCTATACATGTTTTATCACTATGTGTGTTCCCTGGGAATCGAACCCACAACCTTTTGCGCTGCTAACGCAATGCTCTACCACTGAGCCACAGGAACCATTACAGCTGCTGGGATTGTATTATCCTTCAATTAATGGAATAACAACACAACGATGATTTGATGCGTTTCCTCTGCAGCCTTTTAAAAGGTGATTCACACTAATGTGTTTTAAAAAGTCAGTTCACTGATAGATTTGGTCCCATAAGTCTGTGTTTTTGAGCTGATGTTTTCTACTGTTCCCATTAAGCTATGAAAACATTATTTCTGAATGTTCATATTTTGAAAAAAAAATTTCTTGGTCATACAGATGTTAAGGGAACATTTCATTTTATAATTTTGCATTAGCATTATGGAACGTTACTTTTGAATATTCTTTGAATGTTTTGAAACAAACGTTACACAAAAATCCAACTAAAATGTTTTAGAAGAAAACCGTTCCACGATCTATAAATATATATATTTTTTTGTTTATTGTATGGAACAAATTTAGGTTATAAAAATGTTGTGGGAACATTGTTTTAAAATGTTTCTAAAATGTTGAAATGCACAGTTTTCTTGTCATGATTATAACGTTATTTAAAGATTACAAAAGCATTTCTTAGAACATGCTACTAACTTAATTTTTCCCCAAAATATAGCAAACATTATTTAAACATTTATTTTTAATATTCTAAGAATGTTAAAATGCCCAGTTTTCATGTCATGATTATAACGTTATTTAAAGATTACAAGAACATTTCTACTAACATTCTACTCTCTTTTTCCCCAAAATATAATGTTATTTTAAATTTTATGTTTAATATTCTAAGAACATTAAATGATCCAGTTTTCTTGTCATGATTAATGACAAGAACGTTATTTACATAAACATGTCTTAGAATGTTCAGCAAGTACAAATAACATCATAATAAGGACATTTTGAGAATGTTGATCTAAGAACATTTTCTCTCACCGATATGATAACAAATATCAAATATGAATGTTATAAGAACATAAACATTCCATTTGTTCATAGCTTTGAGAGAACATTGCCAGAACGTTCTGAGAATGTTAGTCCACTCATACATGTGAATGCTGTAGAGCAGATGCGAAAGCATATGTGCAGAATATCTTTACACTTGGATTTATTATTATTATTATTTTTTTTTTTTTGCATATTCAGATTTGCTGTACTTGCAGGGTGCAGTCAGCTAAATTGGGTCAAATGTGCCAAATAAGTTTGTAGGGTCATATCTCTTTAAATTTTTATAGCCAATCACAAAACTGATCTTATAATGTTGCTTAAACACTTGTTGACATGTAACAGTAATTTAGATTGGTCTGAGTTTTTTAAGGTGGTCAGGGCGTTATATGAAGCTCGTCAGAGAAATTGTAAGGTAATTGAGCCTGACATAGTAAACTTCATTCATCACTAATAAGCGCACTAAAGCAATTATAAGTAAGCTTACCAACAAAGCAAAGGTTTATGAACAATGTTTTGACATGCTCTTTCAAATAAAAAAAGTCTAATTTAAAAAAGAAACTTAAATTTTTGTGAAAAAGGTCATTTTAGGTAGAAATGGCTGGTTAAGCTAAAATGGGCCACAATTTTCAGCTAAAATGGGCTACACACACACACACAGTTTTACACAGAAATTGAGGGTGAAAATAGGTTTATAGGCCTAGATATGTATCCATACAAACAGTCTTAGTCATCTTAACAGTCTTTTTTTTTAATTGCATTGCAGACAGTAAGGCAGAAGGATAAGCAAAGAAAGGCAACAGAGAGACAAAGAGAGAAGAGAAAGGGAAAGAAAGGAAGATGTCAGTAAAATGGGCTGCACACACACACACACACACTTTTACACATAAATTGAGGGTGAAAATTAGGTTTATATGCTTAGATATGTATCCATACAAAATCTTAACTATAAAATATAGCTGCAAGCAGCAATTACGGGGCCAAGCACTACAGAAGCAAGCATCAGACCAACTGCTGAAATTAGTAATTGAAGCAATTTTAGGATGATTCAAAGGCTGATACAACCTCTACTAATATGATTTATTGGCTTATCACGTTTGAGCAATAGGTGGCGCTGTTATCAAATCAATGTGGTGTGTTCTGTGTGAGTTGACAATGCCACACACAAAGTTTGGTGTCAATATGCCAAAGCATTGCAGAGATACAGCCTCAAGTGTCAGTTTGGCATCATGCATCAAATTTGTTGCTGTGGTATGCAGAAACGGTTTTGTCTATCAACACAGAATCCATATCATTTAGTCAGCATGGTCTGAAGATGATATGATTTGATTTTTGGTGAAAATCGGACAAACGGTTGAGAAGGAGTTTGAAAAATTAGGTTTTTAAAGAAAATCAAAATGGTTTGGCTGACTACGGCAACATTGATATCACTGTTCTCAGCATGACCCAAGGAATCTATTAATACCAGTCTCATTACAATAGGCAAAATTCACAGAAAGCTAAAGCATTTATTTGAAATGTAATTATAACTTTTGACCACAAGGTGGCACTGTCTCAAAACTTTTTGAGTACTTTCGGGTCATGGTCTCGATGGTACATACAAAGTTTCGTAATTGTACACCAATGCATTCGAAAAATATAGCATTTTATATCATAATACTCTATTGTAGTCAAAGGCAATTTCATGCTTTGTTCAATTATAGCGCCACCAAGAGGCACAATCCCACCAAATTTTTCATGTGTCCTTAGAGTGTGACCATACATATGTGTGTCAAATTTTGTGAAAATATCTCATTTTGTTTTGGAGTTATAGACATTTTTATATACGAGAAGAAAGAAAATGACTGATAGTTGGCTTTGTTTGCATTTTTGTGCCACTTACTATCAAAATTTTGGCAGTTGGGCATTAATTTTCAGCCGGCACACTATGTTTCCGAATTTCCTACGGTGGTTTCGTGTCGATTGGAGTAACGGTTTCTAAGATATTGGCAAATGTTTTTTAAGCGCTAAAATGCAACGTTGCACAAACCATAAGGCTAAACCTGATATGTTTGGTATCGCTGGACTCGGCAAGGATTCAGGAGTCTAAAAAGGTGACTCCCGTGAAAATAAGTTGACTTGGCATGATGCACCGAATCTAAAGAGACCAGTTTTGTGATTTTTGGCCAAACCACTGAGAAGCTATAATCAAAAAAATGCATTTTTCGTATCTCCTGACCACTAGGTGGCACAGCGCCGAAACACTGCAGGTAGCCTCAGGTCATGCTTGCTATAACACACACCAAGTTTGGTCTCAATACGCCAAACCGTTGCGGTCATATAGACTCAGATCCATTTTTGTGTACTTTTCGTAGAATTTGTTTGCGCGTTATTCGAGAACGGTTGAACGAATCAACTTGAATTCCATAACTTTTTGCCAGCATGGTCTGTAGATGATCTGAGCCAATTTTGGTGAAAATCAGACGAATCGTCTAGGACGAGTTCAAAAAAGTAGGTTTTACGAAGAATTGAAAATAGCGAAAAAACTAAACCTTACGATTTTTGTATTTTGGTGTCCATTCGACTCGGCATGAGCCAAGGAATACTGAGAACTATATCTTTATCGTTATCTTTATAGTTATCGTGCTTGGTGTGAACGGGCCTTAAACATCCTTAAAACAAGATCAAATGACTTGAGAAGCGAGTTTGTATGAGCCTGACTGTGAGAGGCTTTAGATGAGAGCTGACCCGAGCTGTTAAACGTGAGGGTAACAGTATCAGGTGTGATGCAGGGTGAGAAACAGTGTTCACACTGCCGTTAGAGGAGCTCAAGCGTTCTGTCTCCACACTGATATAATCTGAACCGCCGCAGTCAAAACAGACACGGTGTTCAGGGTGAAAGAGCCACATACTGCTGATAAGACTCAACACACACTTACACACACACACACACACACACATACACTCCACCACACACACACACACACACTTACACTCCACCACACACACACACACACACACACACATTTACACTCCACCACACACACACACACACACACACACACACACTTACACTCCACCACACACACACACACACACACACACACACACTTACACACACACACACTTACACTCCACCACACACACACACACACACACACTTACACTCCACCACACACACACACACACACACACACACACACACAAATTTACACTCCACCACACACACACACACACACACACACACACTTACACTCCACCACACACACACACACACACACACATTTACACTCCACCACACACACACACACACACACACACATTTACACTCCACCACACACACACACACACACACACACACACACACACATTTACACTCCACCACACACACACACACACTTACACTCCACCACACACACACACACACACACACGCTTACACTCCACCACACACTCACACTCACACACACTTACACTCCACCACACACACACACACACACACACACACACACACACACACACACACACACACACACACACACACACACACACTTACACCACACACACACACACACAGACACACACACTTACACTCCACCACACACACACACACACACACACACACACTTACACTCCACCACACTCACACACACACACACACACTTACACTCCACCACACACACACACACACACACACACTTACACCACACACACACACACAGACACACACACTTACACTCCACCACACTCACACACACACACACACTTACACTCCACCACACACACACACACACACACACGTCTGTTTTTTATACTTGATCCATCAGGCTTTTATGGCTCATATAGTCTGATATAATGAGAATTATTCACAGACTCAAACTGAGCAAAAATATGAATTTGCTGCAGATGCTGATATCTATATGATGAGATTCTGATGCTTGTGATGTAAATCAATGAGATCTTTATAACAGTGGTGCAGATACTGACATAAAATGATCTAAATATCAGTCTATATCTCAATAATATGTCTCAGTAAGATGAGATGTAAATGATCCAAACATATAATGCAATGCTGATTGAGAGATGAATAATAAACGCTCCTCAGAAGATGTGAGATGTTTTGTCTTCCTCGTACATTAAAGAAGCATACAGTCTTGATTTGCTCAGATGGCAGTGCTGGTGACAGGACGGAGATGAGAGGTCAGCACACTGTTAACCTTTGACCCTTACACTTCAGAGGTCAGAGTGATGACACAAACCCTGTCAAACCGTCTCTACAGAGAGACAGAGAGAGATTGTGTGTGGTTCAGACCAGTCTTTGGCCTCTGATTGACTGTAATTATTCCTCTCTTCATCTTCTGCTTTACCTGATTGTAATCGTCCCTCATTTACATGTGATTATTTATTTATTATCCGTCTCTCATTCACATCACACTAATGTTTTTTTGATTGTCATCTGATGAGCTTGTTTGTCACCGTGATTTTAACACAAGCTTTAATGAGAAACACAAACCATCCGAGGATCACGACAACAAATACACAGGATTAGCTAAGAAAAATATATTCTAAGACTATTTTGCTAACATTAAGTTATGAAAGCATTATTTCTAAACGTTCTGAAACAAGTATCAACAGTTAAAAAAACATTAAATGAACTTCTAGTTAAACATTTCAGAAATAAAATGTTCTATTTTGAATGAGAGAACTTGCCAGAACGTTAGCCAAAGTTATGAGAACTCTTGTTGGGATTCTAGTATGTACTATACATCCACAGGTAACACATTTAGGTTATAAAAACATGGTGCAAATATTGTTTTGAAATGTTTCATATTATCATATGTGACCCTGGACCACAAAACCAGTCATAAGGGTCAGTTTTTCAAAATTGAGATTTATACATCACCTGGAAGCTGAATAAATAAGCTTCCCATTGATGTATGGTTTGTTATGATAGGACAATATTTGTCTGAGATACAACTATTTGAAAATCTGGAATCTGAGGGTGCAAAAAAATCTAAATATTGAGAAAATCGCCTTTAAAATTGTTCAAATGAAGTTCTTAGCAATGCATATTACTAATCAAAAATTAAGTTTTGATATATTTACGGTAGGAAATGTACAAAATATCTTCATGGAACATGATCTTTACTTAATATCCTGATGATTTTTGGCATAAAAGAAAAATCAATAATTTTGACCCATACAATGTATTGTTGGCTATTATTACAAATATACCTGTGTTACTGATGACTGCTTTTGTGCTCCAGGGTCACATATTATATTTGAAATGTCCAGTTTTCTTGCAATGATTGTAAGGTTATTTAAAGGCTACAAAAGGCTTCTCTCAATGTTCTAGTAACTTTATAATGCTATTTGAACATACACTATATTGCCAAAAGTATTGGCACCCCTTCTTATGAACAGAATGCACTTCCAAATCTGTGGCAACAACGATGGGAACATAATTCATGTATTTAAAAATTGTATTTCATCTCTGTTGCAACAGTTTTGTAAGTGTCTAAAATGACTGAACCCATATGTACAAGTCATTGGTGTTTGGTGATGAGTTTTTGGCTCAAGGTCTGCATTTACAGTCACACCAGAGGTGTTAAACTGGGATTAGGACTTGGTTTTATGCAGACCAGTCAAGTTCTTCCACACTGACTCAATCAATCATTTTCTTTTTGAACCTTGTCTTATACACAGAGACATTGTCATGTTAGAATAGAAAAGAGTCCAAACTGTTGCTATAATATTAGAAGCACACAATTTCCTACAATATCATTATATGCTTTAACATTAAGATTTGTACTCATAGAAATTACTAAAGTAGTCAAACCTGTTCATTAGAAGGGGGTGCCAATACTTTTGGCAATATAGTGTATATGTTTAATATTCTCACATAAAATTCAACGTAAAAATTTCTAGTTTTCTTCACTATTTCAAGATTACAAAACCATTTCTTGCAACATTCTATTAAGTTTATTTTCATTCTTTTTTTTTCATATCCTAAGAAAGTCCAGTTTTCTTGTCATGGTTAGAATGTTATTTAAAGGTTACAAAAACGTTTCTTAGAAGGTTCATCAAGCACAAATAACATTATGAAGACATTCCGAGAATGAAGTTCTAAGACCGTTTTCTCTCAACATTATGAGAATGAATGTCAAATATTAATAGTCATAAGAATGTTCCATAAACACTAAGAACGTTTTGTCTTAGCATTTATATAACGTATAAAATAAGTGGTGAGAATGTTCCCTGTCAGGTGGGTTATTCCTGAAAACACATCCAAGCAAACATATTCACGTGAACCGACACCTGACAAGACACATGTAAAGTGTGGACTAATAATGATGATGGGGAGCAGAAAAACCTGACAGCTGTGTGAAGGACAGACTGCAGGGGACAGATTGGCCGAGGGCACTTTACATATTCACAAAGCCCTGAGTGCCGGGGCCGTTCTGACCCCCAAAGGCCCCAGATTTGCCAGTTATTCTGCGACCAACACAAAGAGAGAAAATTGCAGCAATTATCTCAATTCTCTTGATTGGTTTGGCTGGCTGGGTTTCAGGTTAAGGTTTCATATAATGCAGAAACATCACCAATGACAGCAGCTATGTAATGTCAACAGTGTTGGGGATAATGCATTATACGTGTTACTTAGCTACGTCATCAGATTACTTTTATTCAAGTAACTATTTTATTCAAGAACTTTTTCAATCAAGTAACACCAGTTTCTTTGTTTCTCATGTATTGAGTGACAGCTCTGGTGTTGCCATGGTGATGTATTGAGTGACAGCTCTGGTGTTGCCATGGTGATGTATTGAGTGACAGCTCTGGTGTTGCCATGGTGATGTATTGAGTGACAGCTCTGGTGTTGCCATGGTGATGTATTGAGTGACAGCTCTGGTGTTGCCATGGTGATGTATTGAGTGACAGCTCTGGTGTTGCCATGGTGATGTATTGAGTGACAGCTCTGGTGTTGCCATGGTGATGTATTGAGTGACAGCTCTGGTGTTGCCATGGTGATGTGTTGAGTGACAGCTCTGGTGTTGCCATGGTGATGTATTGAGTGACAGCTCTGGTGTTGCCATGGTGATGTATTGAGTGACAGCTCTGGTGTTGCCATGGTGATGTATTGAGTGACAGCTCTGGTGTTGCCATGGTGATGTATTGAGTGACAGCTCTGGTGTTGCCATGGTGACAGAAATCAGGATTAAGTGCAGAGCGTTGTGTGTGAATGTGATCTTACTGTAGTTCTAGACTAAATATGAACATGTATTTACTCATCTCACTGCACAAAAACACATTCAGTGCTCCTCAAAATTAATAAAAACAGTGAAATGCAGAATATGATGCAAATCTACAATAATCAAATATGTTAAATAACACAAATCCTTTATGTTTTTAATCCAATTTTATTAAACAGTGTCTTTGCTGCTGACCTTCATTGATGTTAATAAGCAAAAAAAAAAAGTTTTATTGCTGAAGAGTGTTGAACTTTCCTCTCCTGTGTTCTAGTGTAGATGTGAATTCACTTTTCCTTCAGCCTGAGGTTTATTCATTTCACTTTTGGTATGAAAGGGCTTTTACGTTTGCCAGAAATAGTACTTTTTATATTAAAAACAAACAAGCAAGCCCTGCAAAGATTTCCAGCCCAGCTATCCTATTATTGTTTGTATTTTGTTTGCATTGTTTTTAATCGATCTTATATTGTTTTCAATAGACTACTGTATGACTTGTATTGTGTGACTACATTTGCTAGTATGTATTTCTAATTACATTTTCTTTAGGGTGACATCTCGTCCAGGGACTACGGATGAAGAATAGCCTTTGGCTAATTCTGGTACATTTACAGGAATGATTTATTAATGTACAATGTCCCTGTCAACTAAATAAAATAAAAAAAAAATTAAAAAATTAATAAATAACGCAAAAGTAACAATAACACATTACTTTCCATAAAAAGTAACTAAGTAATGTATTTTTTAGGAAGTAATGCAATATTGCAATGCATTATTTTTAATATTTTTAATTTCCCCAACACTGAATGTCAATGAACATCATTTATGTCTTTCTGGTTTGTAGCATAAATAATAACCATGGTTTTACTATAAATAAAACCAAAAAAAACATGGTTACTATAGTTATAGTTAAATCATGGTAACCACAAATTAACCATGGGTTTGCTACACTAACCATATTTGTAGTAAAACTGTGGTTATACAAATGGTAATAAATAAGCCAAAAAAACATGGTTACGACACTTTTACTACAATAAAACCATGGTTGCTTTTCGTAAGGTTTATTTTTTTATTTATTTGTAACGTGACTTTATGTATGTTTATTTACGTTCTTTTTTCTTTCTTTTATTTGTATACAATGTTTGTATTGTTTAACGTTAACAAACTACAACGTCTGCGTGCGCACGTATAACAGAACTACATCTCCCGTCATCCTCTGCGCATGCGTCATTGCGTCATGCTCGATGGGCGGAGCTTCGGCGAGCGTCGGTCTGCGGGAGGAGCTCCACAGAACAAACCGACACACAACCGGAGTGGAAAATGTGAACGGAAGATTCGGGATTGGGAATAACGACAGAAAACCGTCACAAGAGTGTTCCTCTGTGGACGAGATATGATTTCTGAGAGAACAGACGCGCTGGAGGTGAGATTTTTGTTAGATATTTACCGCGTTCGGCTGAAGTTCCTCTCAGAGTCAACGCGTCTGACGCGACGCGACAAACTAGAACGATCCCATTATCAACGCAACGCTTGCGGCACCGACAGCAGGAGCGTTCTGGTGTTGACGCGTCGCGTCGCTCTCTCTCTCTCAGATTAAACGGGATGTTTCAGTCAGAATAGCCGTTAAATAACCGTCACGATTCAAATAACGTTAAATGTTTTTAAATTTGAAGATGAATTTCGGAAACCGGGAACCCGTGTAATGTGTGTGTGTGTGTGTGTGTGTGTGTGTGTGTGTGTGTGTGTGTGTGTGTGTGTTCGTTCAGAGTCTTTGTCACCCGTTACTGTAGGTCCGTTGTTTTTGTATCGTGTTGATGGGCGTTTAAAGATCCGTTTGAAGAGCGCTCCGATTCATTCCGACTCACAGTGGACCAAAGTTTCCGTTAAAAACAATAGTGACTAACTTACAGTGATTCTTACCACTGTAAAACTCTGGTAACTTATTAGCATCAGCAGCTACTGTCCTCAGAAAGAGAGTAACGATATTTGACAGATTTTAAAACTTCCTGTCAAACTCCCATTTTAATTTACCGAGATTTCACAGTAGCAGCTGTGGTGTTCAGGCTTTGTTGGTTTTATTATTTCTCGACAGCCATGACTGGACATTTTTCCATTAGGAAACTCTGGCTGTGTGTCAAAACATAATCAGCATTTTTGGGCTATAGTGAATCGCCAATATTTTTGGTGCATGATTTGTGAATCAATAACGTTTTGGGGCATCAAAAGATCCGTTGTCAATCATCAATATTGTTGGGGCATCGTAGGATCCATTGTCTTTTTGGGTCATCAAATTATCATTCACCAATATTTTGGGGTGTTATTTGTGAATCAACAGCATTTTTGGGGGCATTATAAGATTTGTTGTCAATCACCAATATTTTTGCAGCGTAAAAGTAGTTGTTAATCATCAATATTTTTGGGGCATCATATATGAATCAACAACTTTTGGGGGGCATTATAAGATCCATTGTCAACCACACTAGTATTTTTGGGGCTTTGTGAGATCCACTGTCAATTTTTGGGTTATTAAAGTATCATTGTCAGTCACCAATATTTTTTGGTGTGGCGTCATTTGTGAATCAACAGCATTTTTGGGGCATTAGAAGATTTGTTGTCAAACACCAATATTTTTGCTGTGTAAATAGTTGTCAGTCACCAATATTATTTTCTGGCCATTTATGAATCCTCAACATTTTTGGGGCATCGTAAGATCCATTGTCAATCACCAATGTTATCGAGGTGTACAAGTTTAATTGTCAATGACCATTATTTTTTTGGGACATAAAGTTCAATCACCAATATTTTTGGGCCATCAAAGTATCAATCATTGTCAATCCACAACATTTTAGGACATCAAATGTATCTTTTATTCCAAGTCTTTTCTAAGATTCCCAAAAATGCTGCTGACTCACGAGCTGCTTGGATGCTTGATTCTCCCGCACCGCACTTATTGGAGTGTTTGTGTTTCTCCTCGCACTTGGCTCAGTATTTGCATATGTTTCAGTGGTTCGTTGCTCTTTTGAATGTTGGCCAAAGTGCTTGCTGCATGTGTATTTCATGCCAAACCTATCAAGAATTACAATTTAGGTGGTCAGCGTCCACTGAGTGTTTTTACACGGGTATAAAGTCAGCATGACCCTGTGTTTACAATCTATTTTGCTGATAATTTAGGAGGGATTGATGAAATTTCAGAGATCAAGCAAGTTAGGATTATGAAGAACATGTTTTTTCATTGATCATTTACATTTATGCATTTGGTTGATGCTTTATCTGAACCGACTTGCATTGTGTTCAGTGTAAGTTGATCAGTTCTCTTGGGAATCGAACCCATGACCATGGCATTGCTAGTGCCATGTTTGAGCTACAAGAATATTCACTGATTCAAAAGAAATAAAATGTAGCTGTATTCATTGCTACGTTTTAAATCAAGAGGGATTTATAGCATTTCAGAGTTATTAAATTTGGATGAAAGATTATGAAAACAAACATGCTTTTTATGAATTGTTCATTTGTATTTATGCATTTGGCCGATGCTTTATCCAAAGTGATGTACGTTGCATTCGGTCTATGCATTCATTCCCAGTTCATTGAACCCATGACCATTACATTGCTAGTGCCATGTTTGAGCAACAAGAGTGCTTGCTGATTGTTTATAAAATGCTATCTATCAAATTTATAATCAAATAAAAGTGCTGCACAAGAGGTTTTGGGGCATCGGGGTATCATTTCAAATCAAAACATTTTAAGACATTAATAAACTGGTGGATCAAGTTATTAAATAAATAATTAAGAAGGCAAACATATTTTTTTCATGAATTGTTTAATTGCATTTATGCAATTGGCCAGTGCTTTGTCTTGCATTTGACATGCTTTTGACCAGTTCATGCCTTCCCTGGGAATCGAACCCATGACCATTGCAATGCTAGTGCCATGATTGAGATGATCGTTCACTAAAATGTGGGTTACAAGTAAACAGTGAGAATTACATGTTGGCTTTAATGGTGACTGTGGTGTTTGTTTCAGGGTGTTTCATCAGTCTGCTAAAGCCACATTATGTCTCTGTGGTCTCAGAGACACGGATGGATTTGATGGAGACCTCGCTGTGTTGGTTGTGAGGATTTAACCCCATCGCCTTCAGGGTCCGGTTCTGCAGTCCACTGGTCCTCTGTGTTCATCTAAGGGAGGAACGGTCACTCAGGCTCATCGTGATGATGAACGGGTGTCTACATGGATACCCTCTCAGGGTTTGAGCATGCCCAGTAACGTCTAGACGCCGCTTTTGACCCAGATCATGGCCCAGACCAGCCTGCTGCAGGGCAAACGCTTCTACTGCCGCGAGTGGGTCTTCCACAAGATCCAGCAATGCCTTCAGGAGAAAACCAGCAACCTCAGCGCCCCGGGAACCGCAGAGCCGCTCAACCCCATCGGCAGAGCGGGGAAGGGCGGCTCGTGGGGGGTCCTGCTGGTCGGCGGTCCCGGAAGCGGGAAGACTGCTCTGTGTACGGAGTTACTGTGGCCCAGTTCGGTTCACGGCGTCGACCGAGGCCTGCACCAGCACTGTCTGGGCTTCCACTTCAGCCGGGCCGAGGACTCGGACACGCTGTGCGTGAGCGGCTTCGTCCGCGGCCTGGTGTCTCAGATACGACGCTCGGGACTCGTGCCGGAATACGAGGAGAAAGTGAGAGAGCCGGCGGTCCAGAGCGCACTGCAGACGGGAGAGTGCGAGAGAAACCCAGCTGAGACGTTCAAGAGGTGAGCAGCATTTGTTTGGCATTCAGAGGAGTAGATCTTTGATTTACTGCTTCAGATGAGGTGGTGTAGTGGTTAAAGCTCAGCGCTTTAAGGCTTAATTAATGAACTACTTTACCATCATCGTGTCTCTGATCAACTGAACCTCTGGTTGCACCAAAAGTAGCGTGCTATGATAAAAATGACATAAAACCGCCAAAATATTTCAGATTTCATAGGGCCCTAAAAATAAAATTTGTGTTAAATGTTTATTAAATTGATGTTAAATTTTATATGTCATGATTTCAAATAGTTTCTGACATGCATTTTGTACAAAAAAATTTATTTATCTATTAGTTCTGAAAAATTAAATCACCTATTGAATTCATAATCAAATCGATCTATGTATTTTTTCCTAAATATAATGTTTTTTTTTTTTTGGCTGTTGACAGTATTTACTGAGAGATAAAAAGAGAAATCAAAAATCCCAAATGTGACAACAAAATCAAATAAAACTTTGAGCCTGGCTTTATCCAAAGTTCAGATTTCTGTTCTGGAAGTGTATGCAAATTACTGCATATTTAATTAGATATTGCCTTATTTGCATAAATAAAGATAAAATTTCAGAAAACTTGTGTGAAAACTGTGATTAATCATCTGCTGAAAGTATGGTGGTGAAAATATTTACCCTGTTGTGCTGTTTTGACATAAATATACATATTTTAAAATGATAAATAGTAGTATATTTTTGTCATAATTTCTCAAAGTTAAACCAAACTTTTAATTTTGGCAGTTGTAGTGAAGACTTGACTTTCTTTGTGTATTTTTACAATTGAAAAGGTGATATACTAGTGAGCTCAGCAGCTCTGGAGATCAAAGAGAGAGCAGACGCAGAAACACCATGAGCGTGTGTGTGTGTGTGCGGGTTTATGTGGTTTATGAGGACACAAATTTGTATAATAACATGGGTATGACAGAGGTATTACAATTTGAAGGTGGTTTATGAGGACACTGCCTATGTGTGTTAAAAAACATACTAAATGGTGTTTTGAAAATCTAAAAATGCACACAGTCTCCTGTGAGGGCTAAGTTTAGTGTAGGGTGTGTGCAATAGCACACAGTATGTATTTGTTCAGTATAAAAACCATTACGTGGAGAGTCCCCATAAACCATGTGTGTGTGTGTGTGTGTGTGTGTGTGTGTGTGTTTGTGTGTGTGTGTGTTTGTGTGTGTGTGTGTGTGTGTGTGTCTGTGTGTGTGTGTGTGTGTGTGTGTGAACTCTTCTCCTGACGTGCGTGTTGACGTGACCTCGAGTGAAGGTCTCACCTGCAGCTCACACATGAACTCTGTGAACTCTGCAGTTCTGCTGAATTTGAGGGAAGACCTGTAGATGATTGTAAGAGCTGTATGTTTGTGTTAAAAGATCTGTCTCAATTCTGAGTCAAAATCTGGTTTATTCAGTATCAGCTCTCTACTGTGCAATGGTTTAGGGCCAGTATGTTTCTGAAATAAGTCTCTTCTGCTCACCAAGGATGCTTTCATTTGATCAATAATACAGTGAAATATTATTACAACTTAAAACAATAGTTTTCTATTTGATTATCTGTTAAAGTGTAATTTATTTCTGTGATCAAAGCTGTATTTTCAGCATCATTACTCCAGTCTTCAGTGTCACATGATCTTCAGAAATCATAATAATATGCTGATTTATGCTCAAGAAAAATTTCTGATTATTATCAATGTTGAAAACCGTTGTGCTGCACAATATTTTTGTGGAAACCGTGATGCATTTATCCATTTTTCAGGATTCACAGATTAATAGAAGTTAAAAAAACAGCATTTATTTGCAATAGAACTTTTTTGTAACATTATAAATTCTTTACTTTTGATCAATTTATTGCGTCCTTACTGAAAAAAGTATTAATTTCTTTTTTTTTAAAGTCAGTAATGTGTAGAGATCTGTAAAGAATATTAAAGTCTCTTAATAGTGATGTTGAAAGTTGACAGAATAACTACATTGGGTTTGTAATTACTGAAAAAAGTGATTAAAACGGTTTTGTTGTAATTAAAACAGCATGTGTTTGTGTGCTGTTTGAGGCTCAGGCTGGGTGCAGGTCGTGTTGGTTCACAGGGTTTTGTTTGTAGGCCGGTTTCAGCCATGATCTTCCAGACCTCAGATGAGGATGTGGTGTTGTTGTGGAAGGAAATGCACAATGTGACGGTAAACTGAAGCCCATTGATGAGGTCTGTGTTTTACCGCAGTCAGCAGGCAGGTTAAGTGCTTGCACCACTGATCGGTCATTCCAGGGCATCTTCAAACATCTTAACATGTCAAGAACTGATTTCGGATCAATTGTAATTTGTGCAATGTAAAACCAGTGTTTAGGATGTGAGTGTTTTGTCAGTGACTGAACACTGACCTAAAGCAGAATCTGTTCGTTTGTTCCAGGACAGCCGGGGTTTATTGGGGGCTGGTCATGTGGTGTAACTAATGAGGGATGAACAGGGTGGAGCTCAGTCCGTCTCTCGTTCTCTGAGAGATGATTCAGCAGTTTGTAGTCGATGGTTCAGACCACTTTAGACGAGCGAGACAGACTCTCTCTCTCTGAGCTGGGAATCTGTGAACGTCTCTCAGCCTGCGTTTCCACAGAACAATGATGTAATTGATTATGATACTTGAACATTGTGATGTTGGTTTGCTGGTTTGAATATCAGGGTAATTTAATCAGTGTCTTTTTATGCAGGCATTGGTTTATGATGCAGCACAGATAAGAGTCTGGTTCACTTTTCTCTCGAGGTTCCTGGATCTACTAAATTGACTTTGTCAATTTTATTTCCTAGCACTTTTCACAATGCAAATTATTACAGCTTTACAGAAGGTCATGATGTTAATGTTTTATAATATCTTAATATCTCCATGCCTTAGTAGTTGCATTTAACAGATCAGAGCTGGACAATAATGTAGGTACATTTTGTGATTTGCAATATATTGAGTGTACTGTATGTATCAGTGTTATTTTAGTATCATTGATATACTAGTGAATATTTGTAATAATTTGTATGTAATATGTAAATGTACTTGTGTGAAAAAAAAAAAATTATATATATTATTATTATTTTTTTATTAGTTTTAGTTCATTTAATTTTAGTTTATTTAATTTTTATTATTAAATTATGTTTGTACTTAAACGAAAATGAGATGTTGCCTTGACAACAAGCTAAAATTAATTTATAGTTTGTTGATATTAAGGAGTAAAAAACCTGTAAGGTTTTGTTCAGCTCATATTATAACGATGTGGTGTCAAGCCTAATTACTATTCAGCGACGTGTCACTGCTGCAGTTAAATGAATCATGTCTCTGTTGTTCTGATTGACTGCTACCTGACTATCTGCTGTGTTTCTCTGCTCCAGTGCATGCTGGGAGATTTCAGGCCATGCGCCCACACACTCTGTGTCTGAGCGTCGCTCTGTTAATGTGTGTGTGACGTGGGCCGAATGAGACTCTGTGAACGGCCACATTCAGACTCATCTGTGTTCAGTCAGATACACAGTATTACAGTAATTGAGCAGTGATATGATGAGTGATCTGACTGCTTTATTGCTGCTGGTTGTGTAGAGACAGATGAGATCAGACACACATGTGCACATTAGTCGTGATTTTACTGTACAAATATCAGATTTAAAAACAAACAAAACCTCATGTCAGTCTTCTGTAGTGATCAGATGGCAGTGACTCCAGCAGGGATAATCGGGTCCATTTAACTGATATAATGACAGAAACAAACAGGAACTGAGTGGACAAACACACGAGTCAACAGACAATTTACTGTTTACCGTGGAATTTGGACAATTTTCTGAATATTAACTCTTTCCCCGCCAGTGTTTTTTTAAAAAGTTGCGAGCCACCGCCAGCATTTTTGATGATTTTCACCTAAATTTGACGGCCTTCAGAATATTTTCTGCTATGAATATATGAACATATTATATGTCAAACTAAAGAACCGAGCCTCTGCTTTTAAACAAAAAGATCTAGTTTATTCTATCTTCATGTGTTCATGTTTTATCACCACTTGAATGCAGATAGGTTTCATCAGAAATACAACATTTTGGACAAAAAACTGAGAAAAATGCATTTTTATCAAAGTAGTGCATTTTCAAGCAATATACATTCAGATGTCATATTCTTTCACCTGTAAATAATTATATGAATAATTGAAATTGCATTCAATAAACAGAACAAACAGACACACACTCAGACATATACACACATATGTTTATACACACACACACACGTTTATGCACACACATTTACATACATATGTTTACACACACACACACACATAGGCTACATACACACACAAACACATATATATATATATATACACACGTATATAGATCACGCACACACATGTACACACATACACATACATATTCAGATCGATGGGTTATCGGTCTATCCACGACACAACTAGAGATGTTTCTGTGTCTGTAAAGGCATCTCCGTCACTAACTACTTCGTCCCGATCAGATTCAAAATGGTCAAAACATGAACTACATATATGATCTATATTTTCTCTGATCCTTCCGTTTATGCCGATCGTCACCTGAAAGACCCGGGAAGTCCCGTAACTCATTCAGGACACGCACTAGGGCTTTCTTTACCGTAATACACCTAGAACACGGATTGCCATAATAACTCGTCAATGGCGGGGAAAGAGTTAAAGAGCATAAACGCTACTGTGTAAATGTGCATGTTGTGTGTGTCTGCTCTACTACACATACTTAAGCACGTTTGACGAGAACATGAACACATGAACTTCATCTCCAGAGCTGCTCTGAATCACTTCATCAGCATTTCACCCAAAATTATCATCCGATGCACACTCAGAGATCTTCATTACAGCCCGAGTCCAACAGAATGAACGTTTGGTTTAACTTGAAGAAATTGTGACAGAAATATTAACTATTGCATAGTAGAATGTACTTTGCAATGTAATAAAAATAACAATAATAATTTGATTATTGTTATTATTAAAAATGTAATACAGTTTAACACAATTTTTCATCTGATTTTAAACGGTAAAGGTCTGTTGTGCAGGTCTTTGTTTGCCAAAATATGAAAGGAATTGTTAAATTTGATAATATTTTAATAGGGAAATCTGTTTGTCATTGTTTTGATAATAAATTTGTATTAAATCATAAAACAGTATCCAATTTCTCAAAACACTTTTTATAGGGCTGTATTATAGTTCAAATTAAAAAATAAATAATTCAATTGTTTTATAAATTCAATTAATTTATATACTTTTTGATTATTAAAACATAACTAAACCATTAATCACTCACAATTTTTATTATGCATTAAATTGAAAGATTCTGTATAATTGTTAATATTGCTGTTGTTATTATTTTGAGTATGTATATTTTTGTATGTTGATGTTTTTTTTATTTTTATTGTAACCATTTATTGAAATGTTGTAATCATAATTGTCTTTGAAAATTTACATACTATTAATTTTGCCATGAGTATCGCTATTGCAGCTGATATGGAAATCAATCAATAAAACAGTATCGAGAAAAAATAAAATGGAAAATACAAAATTTGGGGAAAAATAAAACAGATTTCTGAATCACTAACAAATAACTTGCTGAATCTCAGTTCAATTCTTTTGCCAAAGTTTTGTTTTAAAAAAAAAAGGTGTATTCATCTGTGTGTGTGTGTGTCTCTCAGGTGTGTGTTGCTGCCGCTGCTGGGCTGTAAGCCTCCGTCTCAGGCTCTGTTTGTGTTGGTGGACTCAGTGGACGAGGGCTGTTTGACCGGAGACAGAGATCAGAGGTCAGCAAACATCGCCGAGCTGCTGGCCGCCCATCATGAGCTCTTCCCTCCCTGGCTGCTGCTCGTCTGCTCAGCACGCCGGCAGAACAAACACATCACCAAACTCTTCACAGGTGACCATCTCTACATTTACATCACTCATCAGATCAAATCAGCAGCTGTACTGAATTACAGACCTTGAGATTTAAGAGTCTTGTGTGTGTGGTGCATCAGAGAGTCTGTTATTGTGTTACTTTGCATAAAAATGAATTATGTTACATAATTGGGTTCTTTTTTAGGACTACCGTTCATTTGAAAACATAATGTCTCCCAGTGCTAGAAAGTAAAGCGTTGTTGTGTGTGTCTGAGAGTCAGTGGAGATCAGACTGGATGAGTTTCTCAGCTCCTGCAGCAGGAAATCAGCACCAGATGTGTGAATATTTCTAATGAGCAGAGAGACAGAGTGTGTGTTATGTGAGGACAGATAAACGCAGCTGTTTGATTTGGCCGTATGGATTCAGTCTGAAAGAAAACACCTCATTGACAGAGTTTGTTCAATCTTTTGTGTGATTTTCCTGCTCTGACGTTTCTTCAAACCCTTTGCTTTTTTCATAATTTTTTAGCACTCTATTCTTTTCTTTTTTTATTTGAAATAAATCTCAAAAATTGTATGCATTTCTAGTTGTTAAAAAAATATTTTTATATTTTAACTTGGATTTAAAGTTATTTTTCCATGAAAATGACTGTCGAATCTGGCATGGCACTACAAAAACAAACACTTTCTCAATTTCTTGCACCAAAACAGTCTTGATTTAGTTTACATTGGCACTTATTAATAAGCATCTTTTGGCTTTTTGGGCTTTGCTCATAAAGCGTTCCAGAATATGAAGTTATTAAAGTGGGAAGGTGCGGGTTGTGGTAGTTTGGTCTTATTTGCAACATAAATCATTTGGATTTTTTTGCGGTTTATTATGAGCTTGTTCTTGTTTGCTGTTTTTTTTTTTTTTCATAACAAGATCTGCCAGCAGGAATGAGTCAAGACTTATTTTTTTCCTGTGATTTTCTTGCACCACTGAAATTTGTCATTTAAAGGAATAGTTGACCCAAATATGAAAATGTGCTCACCCTCAGGTCATTCAAGATCAGAATGAGTTTGTTTCTTCATCAAGTTTGTAGAAATGTGTCTCTGCATCAGTGTCTCAGCAATGGATGCTCTGCAGTGAATGGGTGCCGTCAGAATGAGAGTCCAAACAGCAGCTGATAAAAACATCACAATAATCCACACCACTCCAGTCCATCAGTTAACATCTGGAGAAGACAAAAGATGAAACAAATCCAGCATTAAGACGTTTTTAACTAAAACAAGAGTCCATAATCCATAATAACTCTTCCTCCAGTGAAGAAGTGTTCTGGTCTGAATCAGGAGAGAAATCTGCATCAGATAAAGCAGCGTTTACAAGACAAAACAGCTCTAAACTAATATGTAGCTGGATTTTGATGTGAGAGACAACAGCAGATGCACTTTTTCACTGGAGGAAGAGTTATTATGGATTATGGACTCTATGGTATTTTAGTTAAAAATGTCTTAATGCTGGATTTGTTTCGGCTTTCGTCTTCTCCAGATGTTAACTGATGGACTGGAGTGCTGTGGATTATTGTGATGTTTTTATCAGACTCTCATTCTGACGGCACCCATTCACTGCAGAGCATCCATTGGTGAGCAAGTTTGTACGTGGCCATTGACACATTTGAATCCATGCCATCTACGTGTAAATGTGTTTTTGGGTGAGATGTTTTTACAGTTTAGTTTTAGTAAATGCTATTTTCTTCACAATTTTTTTATTTTTTTTTATAAAACACTGAAAATATGAGCTTCTCTCTCTCTATTTCATCTGCCATGTGTTCATCATTTTTGCAAACCACAAGCTGATATTAGTGTTGCGATGTTCATTTGTGCAGTCATTTGGCAATTGTTTGTGTTGTGTTTCTGATGACATCACAGCTGGATTGAGAATAAATTATGTGTGTGTACGTGTACGTGGGTGTGGGTGTGGGTGTGTGCGCGTGTGTGTGCGCGTGTGTGTGTGGGTGAATGGTCTCAGCACAGAAACAGGCTGCAGGCTTTCAGAATCCAGGTCAGACTGGAGTAAAAATACACACTGTGTGTGTGTGTGTTTGTGTGTGTGTTTGTGTGTGTGTGTTTGTGTGTGTGTGTGTGTGTGTGGTGGCTCACAGTAAACATCCGTGACCAGTAAACACTGACCTTAGACCAGAAGATCAACTGAAATCCCAAAGTGGTTCGTGTCCAGCATTAAAATCAGATGCATTTAACCACAGATTATAAACACCTGCTCTAAAGTCAACATTCACTCTGTTTACGTTCTGAATAACTCGCTCCTGCTCTTATTGTACTATTGTCTGCTAATGTAAGGCTGCTGGTGGCAAATATTAATATTAGCTAGTAACATCACGGCACATACAGAAATGATCCAATCAGATCCTGAAAGATAAAATCATGACTCGTCTAATATGATTTCACTCAGAAATTAATGCTTTTATTCATCAAGGCTGCATTAAATTGACCAAAAGTGTCACTAAAAACATTTAATAATGTTATAAAAGATTTCTATTTTTTTTATTTTATTTTTTATTGTGCAGCACAACTGTTTTCATCATTGATAATAATCAGAAATGTTTCTTGAGCAACAAATCAGTATATTATTATGATTTCTGAAGATCATGTGACACTGAAGACTGGAGTAATGATGCTGAAAATACAGCTTTGATCACAGAAATAAATTACATTTTAACATAGAAAACAGCTATTTTAACTTCATACAGAGATTTTTACAGTTATGAAGCGACATTTGAGTGTTTCTGAAAGCATACTGTTGTGTTGAGCTTCTATAAGGATTAAATGCAAGAGTCAGTTTATGATCTTCATCACAGTGTGTCTGATTGAGACGCTGATCCAGAAGCACAGCTGTGTTGTGTGAGTCGGGTCAGATGTCAGATTCACCCGCACACGCTTATTCATTAACACGTCTGACCGTTAGCGGTGCTTGGGTGTGAGGGGCCGGTCTCTGTGACCTCTGTGCCGTTCCCATGGCGACGGGGGCTCAGGGGTCAAAGGCTAATCTGTGGGAAACAGTGCAGAACTGTCATGTGTCGCTCTGCTGCCGGCGTAAATGAGTTTGAAGTGGGGTTGGCACAATAACATCTAATTTAAGCTGAAATACCAATGTAATTAGTTATTCTTAATACAAATTTCAATACCTGATCAGAAGCGAATATACACGCAGAGTGTTAATCACTTCAGATGCTTCATCACGCTGCGTGATTTGAGTGAATGACGTGCTGTTTCTCTTTCAGAAATAAAGTTAGTGCTATCACAATTAGCATTTTTCAGCATTTCACACACATCACAGTGATGGTGAAGCACAAACACACATACAGTGGTGTTCAGCAGAGTCACATTGGACAACTGTTATTTAAAGTCTAATTTACACCTGAAAATAAACAACTTGAAAGTTTTTTTCTTTCTTAAATATGAAAGATTTAGGAGTATTTTCCACAATATCTGGGTTCATCAAATAAGCAAGTTTGTGTTTAATATTGTAATGCAGTGAAAATATGGATCTTTGTCTCAACTGTTACATTTTAAAAAAATTAAAAATAAATTTGTATTAGCTTGAAAAAGCTTAGAACATATTTATGCAATTGTGTATAATTTCAAATTGTTTTTGAAATAAGATTATTAACAAGAGCATGTATTAAAAACAGAAAATACAGTAAAACTACACAAAAATACAGTAAAAATTGTGAAATATTATTACAATTTAAAATAACTGTTTTCTATATGAATATCTGTTCAAATGTAATTTATTTCTGTGATCAAAGCTGTATTTTCAGCATCATTACTCCAGTCTTCAGTGTCACATGATCTTCAGAAATCATAATAATATGCTGATTTGCTGCTCAGTTTTTATCAGCTGTTATTGGTACTGCTCAATTATTAATGTGTGCATGTGTATATATCGGCACAGTGATCAACTAGAAACACTAAAAATGGCACCTCATGACAAAAAGGTTGCTGACTGTAATATGCTTTTGAATCACTCATACATGAATAGTTAATTTTCCACTTGCAGTGCTGGGAATTACCACAGATCAGAAAGAAAAACACACACACACACTCTCACACACACACACACACACACACACACTCACACACACTCTCTCTCACACACACACACACACACACACACACACACACACACTCTCACACACAGGCCCCTTGTCCACAGGTGAAGTGTTTGTCTGCTCCCTGAGCGTCTCTACAATCTTCAAGTTTCCTTCCCTTGGAATTTCTCTCTCTCTCTCTCTCTGGTCAGGCTGTGTTATATTGTTGCTGGTGACAGGCCAGACTCTCCAGCATGAGGTCCAGGAGTGTTTTTGTGTGCGCGATCATATCCCATCATGCTCTAGACTGCTGATTCTGCCTTAGAAATGCAGTCCTTTTAAAAACGGCATCAAAGCCGCACCCTCCGTCTTCTGTCCGTGTCTCCAGAGAGAAACACAGCACACAGTAACCCTGAGCTGGCAGAGCAAACCCTCTGAAGTGATGGAGAAGAGAGACGTTGAGTTAACTGACTGAAGTGCAGCTCGTTCTAGAGGAGATTGAAGAAATGCACGCCTCATGCTGGCAGAGAGAGCAGGAAGAGTCTGGTGTCTCTGTCTTTCCTGCAAACACATCCTGATCCTTGAGCTGTCATCGGACTGATGATGAGCCTCTGCTCTGATTGGATGAGGCTTTTTAACAGCTTTTTTTGGCCATTTTTTTGGATTGAACTGACTAACCTACACTTAAAAAAAAAAAAAAAAAAAAAAGACTGTTGGACTAGGTGCTAAAATACTATTTCAGTGTTTCTACTTCAAAATTTTATATTTAATTTGTGTTACTTGCTACTTCCTTAATTATGTTTTTTTATTTATTAATGTTAAATTTGAGACAAAGTCATATTCCTGGATAAAACGGCATAAAAGTGGCTGCCAGGTATAAATATAAAAATTACTAAATAAAAACAAAAGGAGTATTATTATTGGAATATTTTACCATAACCTAAAAAAATTAATAAATCAGTATTTAAGAATATGTATATTCAACTTTCTGGCATGACCTTGTTAGAAGTGTACTGCAATTTTTTTTTATGTATTCTTTTATTTTCGATCTATATTAATTTTTATTTATATTTATAATTTAATTGATTTTTTTTATTTTTTATTGAATAATTATAAAGAGTCTAGATTATTGCTTACGGTAAATTGTCTCTTGTTTTGAAATCAGATGCAGTTTTCATCTGCAATTTAAATAACACTCATTACAATGTAATCTGTACTTAACTGTAGCTGTATGCCGTGAGAAGTGAAGTTAAAGTAAAATAGCTAGTGCACTATTATACTACAGTATCATTGCATCTGGTTCAACAATAGCACAACAGTCTTTCATCTCAGTCTGCAGCAGAGAACATGTCTGTACATGATTTTATGTGTGTATATAATGATTTCAGTTCTCTTTCTGTGTGAGAGCGGCCCGGTCCTCTGACTCAACACTGCTGAAGTGCTTGTGTGTAATCTGAACACTGTATTTGGATCAGAACGCACACACTTGAGCTCTGAATTGGGGCGGCTTGCGTTTGGGAAGTTTGCTGATTCAAGTGTATTTTAGGAAACTTTGCTCGACTGGCGTGATTACAAACGCGGAGCAGCGGACGCTTGCATGTTTTCGGGCGGCTGAGGGCGAGCGATGTTTCATTCATGCAGAACCCTCACCGCATGTACAGAGAGCGAGTTAAAATAGCACGTAATCAAGACACACATGTGCCTGGGGTTTAGGGTTTAGCATCGGACGGTTACGTCTCTATTTCAGACGGACTGGAAAGACCACATCAACGGCAGATGATCTCAGAAACACCCTCTTAACTCAGACGCAGGCCTGCAACTAATGACTGTTTTGATCATTGACTAATCTAACGATGATCTGACCTATAATGTTCATGTCAGCTCTGCTCAGATGTAATGCAGCTCTCAGCATCAACTCATCTCAGGGTTTAAAAGACAATTAATATTTAGTAATATTATTGATTTGACTTGGGGCTGAATGATTAATTGAAATAAAACCGAAATCACCATATGGTTTCGTGCGATAACCAGTTCACAAAGGCCATGATTTAATTAAATAAATATCATGTTTCTGAGTTTCTGTGCATTTACACGCTTAAGGGCTCCCTGCAGTTTTATGTCAAAATAAGAGTTTGATGGTTTAATTATATTATTTTTCTTAAATGCTTATTTTTTTATTTTACAGTAAAATATTACAATAATATTTATTATTTTGTTTTTATTTAGTCATTTTTGTTTTATTTAGTTGTTGTTGTTACTTTATCACCATATTTATATATTCACAAAATGTTGGCTGAATTGTGCAGCCCTAGTGTATTTCTTAATTCATTTTTATTTATTTTATTTAGTAAATATATATTATGTAGTAGTAATAATAATGATAATAGTTTAGAGTTTTATTTATTTAGTAGTAGTAATAAATATTATTATTACTATTACTATTTATATACATTAACATAATCACAACATTAACTATTATTATTTATTATTATTATTATTATATAGCCATTAGATTTTTTCTTTTTAAATTGCAATAATAATTGTTCTTTGAAAAATTGCAATTCACTAATTTGCAGCACTGTTGATGCAGATGAGCGCACAACTTGAACTGAATTAATCTGAATTATTACTTTTATTTTAATTTCTATATTATTTCAGTAGTGCTGAAATTGAATTTGTTTCATAATTGATTAATTTTGCAACTTTGACACTGTTATTTTAGTGTTTGTTACTGTAAAGCTGCTTTGAAACAGTCTGTGTGCTATAAAGCACCATAGAATAAATGTGATTTGACTAGATGTTTCTTTTAAAATGCTTCAAGTGATTAGACTTTGGGATCTTTAGATTACAGAGATCTTTATTCAGGAGAAACATCTGAGAAGCCGGAGACTTAAAGGGACAGTACACCCAAAAATGAAAATTCTGTCATAATTTACTCATCCTCAAGTAGTTCCAAACCTGTATGAATGTGTTTGTTCTGCTGAACACAAAGGAAGATATTCTGAAGAATGTGGGAAACAGAGCAGTTCTGGATCATAGTATTTTTTTGTCCTACTATGGAAGTCAATGGTGCCCAAAAACAGCCTGATTACAAACTTTCTTCAAAATATCTTCCTTTGTGTTCAGCAGAACAAACGCATTCATACAGGTTTGGAACTACTTGAGGATGAGTAAATTATGACAGAATTTTCATTTTTGGGTGAACTGTCCCTTTAAGCAAAAGTTTCATCTCATTGCAGACAGTTGAGATATTGAGGAGATGTCGTTTGTGAAATCTCTTTCCTGTGGGAACGCAAGCTGTCTGTATACGAGCATGTGAAGTTCACACACCCGAGTGTTGTTCACAGTGGCCACTCCTTATGTAAGCACACCTGTCTGTCGCTCTATCACATGATTGATGAATTCATTTATGGTGGAAGATCCAGTTTCCTCCCAAACAGCCTGCAGCATCTCCTGAATATAACAGCAAGGGTGGATGTTGTTATTCGACGGCTTTATCAGCAAGTGTTGTTGAGTTTCTGACCTGCTGTTCAGATGGGACAAAAACACAAATGCACTTGCATTTTATGATGTACAATTATTGTATCATGTGTTAAAGACAAGACAAAACGTGAGCTGTTAAAATAGATCTGTGAATACAGCCCGTTAAACCTGTCACTGTCATCAAAAATAATGCTCAGAAAAAAGAAAAATCCCTGACTGCTCTTGGAAAAACAAATTATGTGGTTTATTCATATCAATATAGGCCTACACTGCTGAATTAATCTACTGTGTTGTTGAATTGATCTACACAACACAGTGATGTTAAACTATTACCAAAAAATAGACTATATTACGTGTTTCATTTTTATTATATTATTTAATCTGATTATTAAAAATCAGCCTTAATTCTGTCATTTTTGTCGATTTATATCTTTAGCGAAATAAAGCAGCAGAATATTTTCTCTAATGATAGTTTCGTAAAAAACTGACAGAAAAAAAGTTTAATAAATCTGGATTAGATGAAACTGAAGGAGAACAACTTTAAATATGATTGCAGTGCAGTTATGTGAGGAAAGAGGATAGATTAATAAACTTTTTTTTTTTTTTACTTTTTATGAATGTGTAGATTGAATTTATACTCAAGTTTATACTTGAACTTTTCATTCAGTGCTTGTAATGTTTCTTTGTTGCCTTTTATTACCTTATAATTGCTTATATGTTTGGATTATATATTTAACAATTCTTAACATAAAATGGTTTTGATTGGTTTTTAATAATAATTATGTAATTTAATACAACTTAATAATTTAATATAACTTTATAAATTTAGAATTTAATAAATTTGATATTCAGAGTTAATCATTAATTAACAATAAAACAAAATGTAGATCAATTTAGAACCCACACCTACCCCAAAGTAAAACAGTCAAATATAGCAATTAATTCATTCATATGATGCAATATAGTTGTCAGGGTTCTGGACTCTTGGTTCTTTGTTTTTCCCCTGTCTTTCCTGAGTTTCCTTATATGGTTATTTTCCTGTTCCAGTTAAGTTGATTTAATTATTGCCTGCACCTGTTTTAGTTCTTTTTGATTAACTCCCACGTGTTTATAAGTCCTGAGTTCTCCCTTAAAGGGATAGTTCACCCAAAAATGAAAATTCTGTCATCATTTACTCACCCTCATGTAGTTCCAAACCTGTATGAATTTCTTTGTTCTGCTGAACACAAAGGAAGAAAGTTTGTAATCAGGCTGTTTTGGGGCACCATTGACTTCCATAGTAGGAAAAAAAATACTATGGAAGTCAATGGTGCCCCAGAACTGCTCTGTTTCCCACATTCTTCAGAATATCTTCCTTTGTGTTCAGCAGAACAAACACATTCATACAGGTTTGGAAGTACTAGAGGGTGAGTAAACGATGACAGAATTTTCATTTTTGGGTGAACTATCCCTTTAAGCCGGGCTCACACTGTGTGATTTTTTAAAAGTCCTTTAGGATTGTGCTTGTCAGACTGTACGAACATGATGATCATGTCACACTATGGGATCTCAGTTGTCATTAATGTCAGACTGTACGACAGTCAAGACGAGTTAAAAACGGGTGCGTGCAAGAAAACTTGTCCGGACACGTCCAGTGACTGCGAACTGCATTACACGCGGGACCGAAATGTTGGCTATCATGAAAAGTATATGAACGGCGGCAATACCGGCGTATTTAAAAAGAATAGTGTATGCAGCTCTACACACCCACATGAAAACAGCGGCGCAACCAGTGTTTAGAAAAGGCAACATATCAGATGAATTTCATGAGAGGAGGACGGGAGCGCAGGAGTTTATGGCTGATAGAATAATTCTCCAGCATTAATTCTGCTCATAGCTTGTCTTGAAAAACGGAGACAGTTTGACATTCATCGTATGGGTCGTCACACTGCAGGACTGTGCGCCAAATCTTCTGACACTGACAGAATTTCGTCGGAGGTGAAATTTGATCGCAACAGCCATTAATCGGCTGTATGTGAACATGTCAAACCAGCGATCAAAGACTACAGATTTTAGCCTAGGATTATAGGAATCTTTTAGGATTTTCAAATTTTGTCTCAGATGACCAAATCGTGGCCAAAATCGCACAGTGTGAGCCGGGCTTAAGTCTTTGTCCGTCCACTCGTCTTTTATGTTGTGTCTCCTGGATGTCGGTATTTGGTTTATTGATTTATTAAAAGAAAAGAAGTTTCCTTACCTCAAGTCTCCATTGTCCTTCCCGCACCACAACCGTGACAATAGTATTATTGTATTGATTATATAATTTGGCACAGAATCACGGTTTCTTCATTAGAAACCTGTCGGGGTTTCCTCGACCTCCTGCCTCTGATTGAAAGTACATGTGTTTGGGAGGATGCTGAAAGCATAAGGAAAGAGGTTTAGTTGGCTCCAGGTTTTTTTTAGAAGACTAAAAAGATGAACTCTTGAAATGCCTCCAGTATTTACTAGACAGTAATTTGTAATCCTTATTCTAAACCCGGTGAACTCTTTAACTGGTGGCAGCTTTCCAAACCCAACATCCCTTCAACCCACTTAAACAGACGAGTTAGTTACATGCAGGACCCGCCGGCCAAATAACATATTTGGGTCATCTGTTCCACTGCCCCACATTTAGTCCCCCTACAAGGCCCCTTCCTCTTTCAACCTTTCTATTTCCTTCATCTGGAGTCGCACAGGCTGAAGGCTTGGAGACTGTTGTGTGTTTTGAAGACAGGGTGAAGGTCTGGGTCAGTTAGTTCACTAATGACAAAAACAAGCCTCAGACACGCCGGGGCTCAAAGAGAGAACAAGGGTTGTAAACTGCACTACATGCTAGTGACCAGTCTGACTTCATTTAAAGGGTTTTATGGTGAACTGGAGCGAAATGTTATGCAATAGAGTGCAACAGTCAGGTTTTGGAAGTAACATTTTTATTAATTTTCTCCAGAAGAGCATTGATTTTTTAAAAATAACTGATAAATCTTCAAAGACAGACCTGTTGTGAGCTCTGAGGTTGTTAATCTACTGTATGCTTTTGTTGATCCCATCTGTTAGCATTCAACGTATTAATTAAACATATTTCTTTAAATAATCTTGTTTAATAGTAGAATTCATTGTGAAAACTAAGTTACCCAGGATGCTGTAGAGAAAATTCCACCAGAATTGCAGCGAGCAAATTGCGCCAAAATATATTTAGCCACACCCATTCTTGTGAAGCTCCGCCCACTCCCATGAAGCACCGCAAATGACATAATCGAGTCACGTAAATGCTCTCAAAATACTTACATATTTGAATGCAGTGAACTTTGTTTTTATTGGCACAACCAACATTTTTAGATTCCTCCATTGTTTTAATTTGATGAATGTCATTAGAATGCTTCATGGGATTGTAGTTCTTCCCTCACTAAAGCCGTTAAGAACACAGTCTTGTACTTTTGTCTTATTGTCCGATTTACATTTTTGCTTCAAATCAAAGTTTGTTATTCTTATCTTAGCTGGTTGGCTTGGTTCATGGCTTATAATGCTTTAAGACTTTTTAAAAATCCCTATGGGAAAAACACTCCCAGAACCACCGCCGCTGAAAAGTGGGTGGGCTCTAATGAACTCTATAACTGGAAATTAAAAGCCAATGGCATGAAGGAGAAGAGCAAAAAAGATGGCATGAAGGCGGGATGATTGTCCACAGGTGTGCCTGTGTTGTCATTCATGCCCCGGTTTAGATTTCACACAGGTTTTATTTGGGAAACCTCAGCTGTTGACGGCAGCCTCAGGCCTCAAGCACCAAAGACAAAGAAAATAACTCCTGAGCCCTTTCAGAGAGATGGACGTTATATAATCTCATTCAAAGGGGTTTTGTGAACTTTTCAAACTCTTAAGGGACCGGCCAGGAAAGATGTAATCTGTATTCTGTTTTTGTGTTGCTGGTTTGTCTTTCTGAAGGACTGAAACACTTTTCTGGGGTTTGGCTTGAAAAGAGTATTGTATTTACTTGGGATTGTTGTAAACATGCTTCTTTTAGACAGGAAATAGGCCTATTTTTATCCTCTTTCCCATAGAAAATGGACTCGTATAGATTGTATGAGTGATGAGTAATTCAGACCAATTAAATTAAATGGAAAAGGAATGTTTTGCTGCTCTCCCACCAGTGGGGCTACCGAAAGATTGAGACATATGTGAACGACCTTAGAGGAGTTCATGTTTTTTCCTTTCCTTTGACCTCGGTGAGTCTTGAGTCCATGGGAACTGTAAATAAAATCTGTGCATAAAATGCTCGATCTGCCCTTTGGACTGCTGTTAAACATGCATGCCGACCCCGAAAAAAAACTATGGAATTTACACTTATCTAAAGCGGAATGCCTTGACATCTGTTGGCATAAGTGCTTGTTTGTGAAACCCTTGGTTCGGCCTTGTTTTATTTTGAAAAGTCTTTTTACAGTTTATGTGAAACTCTCGAGTGCGCTTCATACTTTGTGAAGTTGCAGATGTGACCTAGTTCTGCCACATGAATCATTACACATCTTGTTTTATTTTCTAGAGAAAACAAAGCAAATTCCAATCATCCTTTCTGCAAGAAAACTGCCTTTATCAGTCACTGCTGGTCTTGAGTTTTGAATATTGTGCATGAAGATGAAGGTCCCTGTGTGTGTGTGTGTGTTTGCAATACTGCTGATACAGTTGAGTGCATAAATTTACATTCCTCGTGGTATCTGCAAGATGTTTAACATTTAAAAATAATGCATTTTGTTTTGTATTTAGTATTGGCTTGATGAAGATCTTTCACATAACAGATATATTCCACAAAGCAAAAGAACTACTGAATGAACATAAATGATCCTGTCTTGAGTAGTGAAGCTGCCACTGTTCTTTAGAAAAAAGCACATTTTGAGCTTTTCACAACTGAGGGACACACAAAACTCAGAAAAACTACGATAGGTGCAAATATTTATTGATAAGAAGACGACAACATACTAGAAACCAAGGGAGTGAAAACTTTTGTAAACAGGATAAATAATGTAAATTGGTATTATTTTATCTTGTGGGAAATATACATATATCTTTATCTATTTATATCTTTATCTCTTATATTTATGAGTTCTGCAATTTAGGAGACAAAAGGGGTATGCAAACATGACTGTAAATTTGTATTTTTGAACACACGTCCAAAGCGAAACTAATTTGTTTACCTAAAACTTAATCTTTTATGAAAACACGTCAGATTGTTGCTGACATCACCAGATAAAATATGCAAAGTCAGTGTTGTCTGCTCGTTTCCCAGTTTTCTAGAATTCAGTAAATGCTATGAAATTTTCAGGCTGATACTCATAGATATCATCTTATTGATTTTTTTTATTTATTTTGTCTCTTTGTTTCTTCATAGAAAATCTCACTGTGACCAAATGTGACACTAGCAATCTTCTGTACGGACTTCAGGCCAAACTAATCACCTTTTGTCTCTGTCCTTCTTTTAGGATTCAGAAAGATCAGCCTAGACGACCTACGGAAGGCCTACATCGTAAAAGATGTGCAGCAATACATCCTCCACCGCCTAGACCAGGAGGAGGCCCTACGGCAACACCTCACCAAGGAGACAGCAGAGATGCTGAACCAGCTTCACATCAAGAGCAGTGGCTGCTTCCTATACCTTGAGCGAGTTCTTGACGGAGTGGTTGAGAACTTCATCATGCTGCGGGAAATCCGAGACATCCCGGGGACACTGAATGGACTCTACCTTTGGCTCTGCCAGAGACTGTTTGTTAGAAAGCAGTTTGCCAAAGTCCAGCCAATCCTAAATGTGATTCTGGCTGCCTGCAGGCCGCTGACTGTCAGGGAGCTCTATCATGCAGTCTGGACTAAAAACATGACTTTGACAATGGAGGACTTTCAGAAGAAAATGGACATTCTCTCCAAGTTGCTTATTGATGGACTTGGCAGTACTAAGACCTTATTTCACTACAGCTTTGCTGAATGGCTCCTGGATGTTAAACACTGCACACAAAAATACCTTTGCAATGCAGCAGAAGGACACCGAATGATGGCCATGAGTTACACTTGCAGAGCAAAACAACTTAAACCTCTGGAGGTGCAGGAGTTTGCCTTTCACCTGATCAACTCGAACCTGCAGATCGAGCCCTTTAATCTTGCCCTTTGGATGGTGTGGAATGGCACCCCTGCTAAAGACTCCCTGTCCACTTCAATCCCAAAAGAACAGGAGGTACTCCAACTACTAGTTAAAGCTGGGGCTCACGTCAGCAACGAAGATGACCACGCTTCGTGCATTTTGCAACAGGCCTTGGAACGCGAGGACTCTATTCGAACTCTACTAGATAATGGCGCTTCTGTTAATCAAACTGACTCCAGCGGGAGAACTCTTTTAGCCAATGCTGCCTACAGCGGAAATCTGGATGTCGTTAACCTTCTCATCTCCAGGAGAGCCAACATGGAGTTGGCGGACAACCATGGGCAGACAGCACTTACTCTGGCAGCTAGACAAGGCCACACCAAGGTGGTCAACTGTCTCATCGGGTGTGATGCTAACATCAATCACACAGACCATGACGGCTGGACCGCCCTTAGGTCTGCAGCCTGGGGAGGTCACTCGGAAGTTGTGTCTGCACTCCTGTATGCAGGCGCTAAAGTGGACTGCGCAGATGCTGACAGTAGAACTGCCCTGAGAGCTGCCGCTTGGGGAGGTCATGAAGATATTGTCCTCAACCTTCTTCAGCATGGAGCCGAAGTCAACAAGGCGGATAATGAAGGACGAACGGCGTTGATCGCTGCAGCATACATGGGCCACAGAGAAATTGTCGAGCATCTGTTAGATCATGGAGCTGAGGTCAACCATGAGGATGTGGATGGCAGAACGGCGCTCTCCGTCGCTGCTCTTTGTGTGCCAGCCAGCAAAGGCCACGGCGCGGTCGTGAGCCTGCTGATCGACCGTAGAGCCGAGGTGGACCACTGCGACAAAGACTGCATGACCCCGCTTCTGGTGGCTGCCTACGAAGGCCATGTGGATGTGGTTGATCTGCTTCTAGAAGGAGGAGCGGATGTTGATCACACTGATAACAATGGGAGAACACCTTTGCTTGCTGCAGCGTCTATGGGACATGCTTCTGTTGTCAACACTCTGCTTTTCTGGGGTGCAGCAGTGGACAGTATCGACAGTGAAGGCAGGACCGTGCTGAGCATTGCATCCGCACAGGGGAACGTGGAGGTCGTCCGAACTCTGCTGGACAGAGGACTGGATGAAAACCACAGAGATGATGCAGGCTGGACGCCGTTGCACATGGCCACTTTTGAGGGACACAGACAAGTTTGTGATGCTCTCATTGAACAAGGTGCCCGCTGCACAGAGGTTGACAATGATGGACGTATCCCTTTGATTCTGTCTGCTCAAGAGGGTCATTACGACTGTGTGCACATCTTGCTGGAGAACAAGTCGTGTATTGACCAGAGAGGGTACGATGGGAGAAATGCTGTCCGAGTTGCAGCGCTCGAGGGACATCGAGACATTGTGGAGTTGTTGCTGAGCCACGGGGCGGATATTGACTTCAAAGATGCAGACGGTCGCCCAACTCTTTACATCTTGGCACTTGAGAATCAGCTGGCCATTGCGGAGTACTTCCTAGAAAACGGAGCCAATGTTGAGGCCAGTGATTTGGAAGGAAGAACGGCCTTGCATGTGTCATGTTGGCAAGGCCATGTAGAGATGGTCAGGTTACTAATCAACTACCATGCAGATGTGAACTCATGTGATAATGAGAAACGCTCTGCCCTCCAGTCGGCAGCTTGGCAGGGTCACATAAAAATAGTTAAAATCTTGATTGATAATGGCACCGTTGTAGACCACACATGCAACCAGGGTGCTACAGCTCTGGGCATAGCTGCTCAAGAGGGGCACATTGATGTAGTTCAGACTCTTCTAGAGCATGGTGCAGATCCAAATCACGCTGATCAGTTTGGACGCACTGCCATGAGAGTGGCAGCCAAGGGTGGTCACACCTCCATAATCAAACTCTTGGAGAAATATGGTGCCACGAGTCTCAATGGCTGCAACCCGTCTCCTGTTCACACCATGGAGCAGCAAACGCCCGCTTCAGTTGCTGGGAAAGTGCAGTCTCTCACTATAAAGTCCAGCAGCTCTGGAAGCACAGGAGCTGGCGATGTGCATTCAGCAGGGCGAGGGCAATCCAACGGACCTGTTCATGCTTTCAGCTCACCGTCAGAGTCTCCAGACTCAACAGTGGACCGGAAGAAGTCCTCCCTCTCCAATAACTCACTCAAAAGTTCAAAGAACTCTTCGTTGAGGACCACCTCATCCACTGCAACTGCCCAGACTGTCCCCATTGACAGTGTCCATGCCCTTTCTTTTATTGAACAAATCCAGCAGCATTCACTGCCTCGCAGTCGCAGTCGTCAATCCATCGCTTCTCCCTCCTCCACCACTAGGTCCATCGGCACTCAGCCTGGCTCTCCAACCAGCGAGTATGACTGGAGCCAGGTGAAGCCAGGCCTCAAGTCCACCAAAGCATCCAAGAATGGCCAAAACTGCTCAAACAAAGGAACATCTGGTGAGAAGAAGAAGAGCAAGAATGGCTCTTATTCACAGAACCAGGTTCTTGAGTACGAACTGACTCAGTTTGATAAAAGGCTTGTGCTCAATAAGCCAGTGTCCAACATTGCAGTTAAAGATCCTCAATGTAAGATCATGGTGGGAAGATCCAGCACTTTGGATTCTGTCCAATCGCAGGAGCAGTTTTACATTCAGCCCCAGAGCTGTGCAGAGAAGAAGAGGAATGGTATTATGACCAACCCCAAATACCACCTACAGGGAAACCAGGTTTTTCTTGGGAGAGTTTCAGTCCCCAGAACTGTTCCCAGCAGGGGCCACCAGGACCTTCTGGACAATTACCCAATAGGGGAGACGGAATTAAGCCTGAAACAAGCCCTACAGCTCCAGATTGAAGGATCGGACTCTGGGTTAAACTGCAAAAAAGAGACGCCGTTATAACTGGTGAGTACATGATGTTTAAAGACTATTCTGTGGCTGAAAGCACATTTGTAACTTACATTCACAGTATTATTAGATTGTCATGTATATTTACAGTGTATTATTACATAAAGCTGTAATTTTGTAGTGTTTATAGCAGCGAGTTTTTTTTATATAAATGTTATATATAGAGTATAAAGCCTTTGTCTTTAAAAAAGCTTATGTCAGCGGTTCTCAAACTATGGTACAAGTACCATAAAATTCTAAATGCTACTATTGGGGTATATGTATGTTTTTAGATGCTCTTCTACTGCAAAGGGCAGCACGATTTATCCAAACAACAAAAATATTAATCAAAATCTGGTTAAATATGTTGGCTTTCGGTTGGCGACTAGACCGATTCAATTAAAGGTGGTACTTGGTCTGAAAAGTTTAAGAACCACTCATCTACATGTTGTAAGAATGCCAGTAGCTTCTCAAATACTGACCCAAGGATTTTTGATGCCGTTTCAGGTGTCTTAATCCTAATTCGTTATTCAGAAAGAGACTGTGCCAAAGTGAATGCTTTCATCCGCAAAAGAACTGAAACCATTTTCCACACTTCTCTGTGGAACATCTCAAGAAGAAATGAACGTGGGAGAACCGAAGAGGGATTATCGCCCAACGGTGATGCAAATTCATACTCGTGCCTGTCGATGCTCCAGCCTTCTTGTGGTGACCATGATGCACACAGATGCTTTTATTTAATGCATTAATGGATGCACTTTCTTCCTTTGTGTTCTTTTTTGAAAAAAAAATCTAAGTTGTATTTAGTTTTTTTTTTGCCTTTTAATGCTTTGTTTATCAAGAGTTTACTTTAAAAAAAGAAATGTAAATTTTTCTGTTTATTTTGACCTGTATAAGTGCAACTGACAGCAATGTGCCGCTGGAGTACGTTGTTTCCTCTGACAGATATCTCAAACTCTCCGTCATATTCACATCTTTAAATCTCTGAATGTCTTCATTAGTCCTTCGGCGCACTCATAAAATCACAAAACCAGTCTTAGTTTACTCTTCGCACATATTTATTTCGGAGAAAAAGCCGCTTCCGTGTGTGCTGTATTTGCTAAAATCATGGTGCTATGTTTTGGCGTTGCCTATTATATATTTTTATTATTATTTTTAAACCACAAACGTCTTACTCTGTCATTTTAACTCTATATTATGTTTGTAGCATTATTGATGCCCTTAAAGAAGAGTAACTCTGGCTTTACCGTACTTCATTATTTAGTCCCTGTGGGACCTGTCTTTTATTTGTTTGTTTATTTGTGTTTTCCTCTATTTACATAATTGCATATTTAAACAAACGACCGTGTATCGTTAACTACAGAGTTTGGTGCTAAATGCAGAGTTCTCAGCGACTGAAGAAAATGCAACAAGCCGCGTCCTAGTTTGTGCGGCAGTGAGAAAGCGGCAGGCAACGTCAGGGACTTCAGATGATAAGGTCAGCGAAAGGTCATTGAGCTTTTTACTCATGCCAAGCAGCAAACCGCATTAACATTTGGATTTCAGGACAGGGTTTGAAATGTATACTCCTCAAGCCAAAGTTAAAACACAAAAAAGCCCACGGTCTTGTGAAGCCGGATCTCATGTCTCCGAGCCATGCTCTGTGGGGGAGGGAGAACGGGGCGGGTGTGGAGTGGATTTCAGACATCTGTTTGCTATGAGAGGAGACGCTCAGTAAGGCCATATTGGGTGTAACTGCATCAGAAAACTTGTCCTCTGAAGAATTACAGAAAGGCACTTTACTAAGCCTGGGACAAGGACAGACAGAGAATGAGCCTTTTAAGATGAAGATAAACCCTGGACAGTATTCAGAAATCTCAAGCCATCTGTATTACTGATGTGTTTTTTTTCCTCCTTTGTTCAGCTGTTTTGGTTCTGAGCCTGGAGTTCATTTCAAGAGAAGTTTGATTGTAAATAGCTGACCGTGTTCATTGAAAACGTTCACATTTTGAAATTTGATTTCCTGTATTATATTG
>JALXFT010004542.1:0-2500 GCA_023376895.1 Aspiorhynchus laticeps
CAGCACAGGACAGGACAGCACAGGACAGCACAGGACAGGACAGGACAGCACAGGACAGGACAGGACAGGACAGGACAGGACAGGACAGGACAGGACAGGACAGCACAGCACAGGACAGGACAGCACAGGACAGGACAGGACAGCACAGCACAGGACAGGACAGCACAGCACAGGACAGGACAGGACAGGACAGCACAGGACAGCACAGGACAGGACAGGACAGGACAGGACAGGACAGGACAGGACAGCACAGGACAGCACAGGACAGGACAGGACAGGACAGGACAGGACAGGACAGCACAGCACAGCACAGGACAGGACAGGACAGCACAGGACAGCACAGGACAGGACAGCACAGGACAGCACAGGACAGGACAGCACAGGACAGGACAGCACAGGACAGGACAGCACAGCACAGGACAGGACAGCACAGGACAGGACAGGACAGCACAGGACAGCACAGGACAGGACAGCACAGGACAGGACAGCACAGGACAGGACAGGACAGCACAGCACAGGACAGGACAGGACAGCACAGGACAGGACAGCACAGGACAGCACAGCACAGGACAGGACAGGACAGCACAGGACAGCACAGGACAGCACAGGACAGGACAGCACAGGACAGGACAGGACAGCACAGGACAGGACAGCACAGGACAGGACAGGACAGGACAGGACAGCACAGGACAGCACAGGACAGCACAGGACAGGACAGGACAGCACAGGACAGGACAGGACAGGACAGGACAGCACAGGACAGGACAGGACAGCACAGGACAGGACAGCACAGCACAGCACAGGACAGCACAGCACAGGACAGGACAGGACAGGACAGCATAGGACAGGACAGGACAGCACAGCACAGCACAGGACAGGACAGCACAGGACAGGACAGCACAGGACAGGACAGCACAGCACAGCACAGCACAGGACAGCACAGGACAGCACAGGACAGCACAGCACAGCACAGGACAGCACAGGACAGCACAGGACAGGACAGGACAGCACAGCACAGCACAGGACAGGACAGGTGAACCGGAGACTGTAGTGAGTGTGAATATGAATGTGTGTGATGGACTGGCCATCTGTCCAGAGGGTTTATCTGACTATGACCCAGGAAAGGCTCCAGCTTCATGACCCTATACAGGACAAGCGCTAGGATGTATGGAATAGATGGATGTATGGATGTTCAGTACTGTGAGGGTTATAGTCCTCCCTCTCTCTGCCACTCTTTTTTTCCCACCAATGTGTCTTCCCTGATCCATGTTCCCAAACAAAATCATTCTGAAGCCATCCGTTTATCAAAAGATAAGAAGAAAGGAAGAAGAAGAAGACTAAAAATAGGACATCTGGCTTGGCTTTCAGCTGAAATTGCATTTAGTTGTGTTTGGAATAATTATTATTCAATTTCATAATAAATATTCTGCTAAAATTTTATATTTCAATATAATTCCTGCAGAAATGTACAGTTTGCCATCGTTCTGGTTTAAATGTGCTTTTATCAGTTTTGAAAGCAGTGTGTTAGCATCTGAAAATGTGCTGAAAACAGTGTTTTGCAGGTTGTGGAGTATGAATGACTAAAGTGTTTGTGGATTTTGAGAAATGTGCTCATTGCATGCATTTTGCAATGAAAAATGATTCACAGTTTGGTCCACATAGACTTCTGTATCACTGAATGTGTGAACAGTTTTGAAAATGTGGCTTAAGTATTGAATAATGCTTGTTAGTGATTGAAAAATACTGTAAACAGAAGCGCGCTGCGTACTGAGTGTGTACTGCATAGATGTAAGATACCTAGACGCCTCATTTATTATGTCTATGCTGTAGTGCACTGGAGAGCAGCGGCCTCTGGCGGCGGGGGAATCAACTATGTTAGGGTGATTGCGTCATATCCGCCGTTCGTCCTTCACCGAGCCGCTGCTGTATCTCGTGACTGTCAGAGAGCACCATGGCGTGAGTTTATTAATCCTCATAAACTCACAGAAACAACTGCAGACATGTGGAGGATTCAGAGTTTAGTGGGCAGAGGTGAGCGAGTATGAAACACTCACGAGCTGCGATACATTATTACACTGTTGTATCGACACTGATACATCGATATGATACATTAATACACTGATATGATGTTGCACTGTATGCGATTATGTGACACGTATCATCAAGAGGAGCATGACTTGAGTTGAATATGTGAATAAAACACTTATTTGAATAAGTTTGAGGATAGTTTCGGTTTCAGTTTGTGAACAGCTCGAATGCACAGTGTATGATATCAATATATATGAAACACTTTCTGTCATTTGATTCATATTTAGGGGTGTTCACTTTTATAAACCGAAGCATGTCTTTATTGATTCATGAGGGAAACGTAAACACACACACGCACACACACACACACACACACACACACACACACAGACACACACACACACACACACACACAGACAGACACACACACACACACACACACAGACACACACACACACACACATATTTAGAC
>JALXFT010004542.1:7500-15000 GCA_023376895.1 Aspiorhynchus laticeps
TTAAGTAACCTGGACTTGAAAAGTTAAGTTGAAATAGGTCAACTTACATTTTTAAGTAACCTGGACTTGAAAAGTTAAGTTGAAATAGGTCAACTTACATTTTTAAGTAACCTGGACTTGAAAAGTTAAGTTGAAATAGGTCAACTTACATTTTTAAGTAACCTGGACTTGAAAAGTTAAGTTGAAATAGGTCAACTTACATTTTTAAGTAACCTGGACTTGCAAAGTTTAGTTGACATGCGTTAACTTATATTTTCAAGTTATCTGTACTACAATTTAAGTTAATTGAACTTAATGTGGCATATTTTCTAAACTTGAAATAGCACATTCAACCAAATAAATAACACATTTTGTTCCATATAAATTACTTTATTGTCCCTTGCAAATGAACAAATGTTAAGGACAAACTCTTAAAACATGTTAAAAATCATACAGAGATTCCAGAAATCTGTCTAAATGACATTTCAGTTACCTAGTGTTTAAAACTATTAACACATTGAAAGTGGATTACCCTGAAAAAAAAGGTCATGCCACTGATGCATGAAAACTAAAAACATGCAGAAACTACTTTTAACTGTAAAATACACAACAGCTAGCACATTTCTTATTAGAAATGCACAACACGATTCTAAATGTTTGTAAATGCAAAATAAGAAACAAATTATATAGAAATAATCAAATAAATAAAATGTAAAAAAAAAACATCATAAAATGACATAGCAATTGCATGTTTAAAGGTTAAATTTTACTTTAAACAAATGCACAGAAAGTAATTTTTTCCCAGTATATTCTTTTTTTGACTCTCAAAGTGACGTAGCCACTGACTTAAAGGGATAGTTCACCCAAAAATGAAAATTCTGTCCTTAATTACTCACCCTCATGTCGTTCCAGACCTTCATGAATGCAAGTGAATGGCGGCAGACGGTGACACAGAATAAAGTCATTATTTTTGTTTTCTTTGCACACAAAAATTCTCATAGCTTCATAAAATTACAGTTGAACCACTGATGTCACATGGACCATTTTAACGATGTCCTTACAACATTTTTCTGGGCCTTGATCGTGGTAGTGCACTTGCTGTCTATGCAGGGTCAGAAAGCTCTCGGATTTCATCAAAAATATCTTAATTTGTGCTCTTTATGTCTTATGGGTTTGGAACAACATGAGGGCGAGTAATTAATGACAGAATTTTCATTTTTGGGTGAACTATCCCTTTAAGTGTAATGAATCACTAAGAATTTCAGCTAAAAATCTTGTACTGAAGAAGAAAAAAAAAAAAATCACCTACATCTGGCAAATTTTCATTTTTGTGTGAAATTTCTTTAACAGTTTTGGCTTGTTTGTAGTACTGTGAATGTACTGTGTATGGTGAGATAAGTACCTTGTATCATATCATATAATGACATTTACATTTAATCATTTAGTAGATGCTTTTATCCAAAATGACTTACAAATGAGGACAATAGAAGCAATCAAACCAACAAAAGTGCAACAATATGTAAGTCCCAGATAGTCAAATGCAGTACACAACGTGTTACAACCCCAGATTACCAAGATTTCTTCTTCTATTACCAGGACCACATCACTGCAGATTAGGGCTGGGCGATATATTGCATGCGATATGCATGCGCATCTCGTCAGTAAAGCCGGTTCCTTGATTAGCGGTTAATCTCCATCACCTGTTTTCAAATGGAGCGGCATTTAATACACAGAGCCGTAGTTCACTGACAAGCTACGCATATATCGACTGATATATCGCCTTTGATATGAACGCGATATATGCGTAGCTTGTCTGTGAACTACGGCTCCGTGTATTAAATGCCGCTCCATTTGAAAACAGGTGATGGAGATTAACCGCTAATCAAGGAACCGGCTTTACTGACGAGATGCGCATGCATATCGCATGCAATATATCGCCCAGCCCTACTGCAGATTGATGGTGCTCACTCTGGTCACCCACAACTGTAATTCCAACAGTCATGTCCTTGATAGTCTCGCGTAGCCAGACCTTCAGACAGCTTTTATTGGCCAAGGCCCGCCCATGAGGCCGTTTGACCGACATGTCAAACAACCAATCACAGTTCGTTTCGTTCAGCGTCACGTTTCGGTGCGTGGAAATGTCACCACAATAACAGACAGGTGTATAAAACTCTCGGACGTATTTAAAGATTATATACCGAGAACTTTAAATATTTCACATACTTTTGAAAATCCAGAGTTTAGTTGATCCTGATAAGTGCTCGTCATCACAGTTGTAAACACGACAGCTTTCTTCTTTCGTGTGGGGGCTTTCTAGGCAGAACGTTAAAGAACGCAACACACACGTCTCCCGGAAATCCTGTATAATTCAACCAATCCGATGACGACTTCGAAACTCCTGAAGTGTTTCCACTTTTGTGTGCCATATGAATCAGACGTTCAGCCAGCGGTCCGTAGGCATGACGTCTTGAGGCTGAGACTATGTCCTTGATGAATTCCTCTTCAGAACCTGTGTGCTTTAATAAAAACAAAGGGAAGCATTAAAATGTGCCTAACAGTCTTAAAGCTTACAGACTCCAATATGTGCACTTATAAAGTAAATATATTTACTTACAACTTTGTCCAAGCTCTACAATGTGAAAGTCATTTCCATTTTGTCTGCATAGTTCTTTGATTGAAACAACTGCAAAAGGACTTGCTGCGATCCATCCACAAGATTGTTGAATTATACGCTGATCTTCAGTCATTCCAGAATATCATAAACATGAAAAACACAGAAATATGTTAACAACACTGCAAAATAATAAATAAATAAAATCTTGTCAGAGAAAGTCAAATGTCATCACAAGTTTACGTTTCAATTACAAAGCCCTACTTTACAATCCATACAAGGCTTTTAAATTACTTAACACATGAACAAAAAAGCTAATTTAAAACATTTGTGTCCATCCTTATTGCAGAGCTGTTTATACAAGCTATTATTATAAGCTATATGATATCAGCTATTATTACTGTTATTCAAAAGCCTACAGTTTTGAACGTACACTACCAGTCAAAAGGTTTTGAACAGTAAGATTTTTAATGTTTTCTAAAGAATTCTCTTCTGCTCACCAAGCCTGCATTAATTTGATCCAAAATACAGCAAAAGCAGTAATATTGACAAATATTTTTTTCTATTTAAAATAACTGCTTTCTATTTGAATATATTTTAAAATTAAATTACTGTCATTTCAAAGCTGAATTTTTAGCATCATTACTACAGTCTTCAGTGACACATTATCCTTCAGAAATCATTCTAATAATCTGATTTGCTACTCAAAAAAATAAAATAATAATAATAATAATATTATATATATATATATATATATACACATACATACAGGTGCTGGTCATATAATTAGAATATCATCAAAAAGTTGATTTATTTCACTAATTCCATTCAAAAAGTGTAACTTGTATAATGTATACATTCATTCCACACAGACTGATATATTTCAAGTGTTTATTTCTTTTAATTTTGATGATTATAACTGACAACTAATGAAAACCCCAAATTCAGTATCTCAGAAAATTAGAATATTGTGAAAAGGTTCCATATTGAAGACACCTGGTGCCACACTCTAATCAGCTAATTAACTCAAAACACCTGCAAAGGCCTTTAAATGGTCTCTCAGTCTAGTTCTGTAGGCTACACAATCATGGGGAAGACTGCTGACTTGACAGTTGTCCAAAAGACGACCATTGACACCTTGCACAAGGAGGGCAAGACACAAAAGGTCATTGCAAAAGAGGCTGGCTGTTCACAGAGCTCTGTGTCCAAGCACATTAATAGAGAGGCGAAGGGAAAGAAAAGATGTGGTAGAAAAATGTGTACAAGCAATAGGGATAACCGCACCCTGGAGAGGATTGTGAAACAAAACCCATTCAAAAATGTGGGGGAGATTCACAAAGAGTGGACTGCAGCTGGAGTCAGTGCTTCAAGAACCACTACGCACAGACGTATGCAAGACATGGGTTTCAGGGTCCATGTCAAGCCACTCTTGAACAACAGACAGCATCAGAAGCGTCTCGAATGGACTGCTGCTGAGTGGTCCAAAGTTATGTTCTCTGATGAAAGTAAATTTTGCATTTCCTTTGGAAATCAGGGTCCCAGAGTCTGGAGGAAGAGAGGAGAGGCACAGAATCCACGTTGCTTGAGGTCCAGTGTAAAGTTTCCACAGTCAGTGATGGTTTGGGGTGCCATGTCATCTGCTGGTGTTGGTCCACTGTGTTTTCTGAGGTCCAAGGTCAACACAGCCGTATACCAGGAAGTTTTAGAGCACTTCATGCTTCCTGCTGCTGACCAACTTTATGGAGATGCAGATTTCATTTTCCAACAGGACTTGGCACCTGCACACAGTGCCAAAGCTACCAGTACCTGGTTTAAGGACCATGGTATCCCTGTTCTTAATTGGCCAGCAAACTCGCCTGACCTTAACCCCATAGAAAATCTATGGGGTATTGTGAAGAGGAAGATGTGATATGCCAGACCCAACAATGCAGAAGAGCTGAAGGCCACTATCAGAGCAACCTGGGCTCTCATAACACCTGAGCAGTGCCACAGACTGATCGACTCCATGCCACGCCGCATTGCTGCAGTAATTCAGACAAAAGGAGCCCCAACTAAGTATTGAGTGCTGTACATGTTCATACTTTTCAGTTGGCCAAGATTTCTAAAAATCCTTTCTTTGTATTGGTCTTAAGTAATATTCTAATTTTCTGAGATACTGAATTTGGGGTTTTCATTAGTTGTCAGTTATAATCATCAAAATTAAAAGAAATAAACACTTGAAATATATCAGTCTGTGTGGAATGAATGTATACATTATACAAGTTTCACTTTTTGAATGGAATTAGTGAAATAAATCAACTTTTTGATGATATTCTAATTATATGACCAGCACCTGTATATATTTTCTTTTTTTTTTTTCTTTTTTATTAATGTTGAAAACAGCAGAGTAGAATTTTCTTCAGGTTTCTTTGATTAATAGAAAGTTCAGAAGAACAGCATTTATCTGAAATAGAAATCTTTTGTAACATTTTAAATGTCTTTTTCATCAATGTTGATCAATTTAAAGCATCCTTGCTAAATAGAAGTAGCCTATTAATTTCTATAATTTCTTTCCCTATATATATACTGACTAAAAGCTTTTGAATGGTATAGTGTATAATGTTACAAAAGCTTTTTATTTCAGATAAATGCTGATCTTTGGATCTTTCTATTCATCAAAGAATACTGAACAAAAATGTACTCAACTGTTTTAAATATTGATAATAATAATAAATGTTTCTTGAAAAGCAAATCAGAATATTAGAATGATTTCTGAAGAATCATGTGACTGGAGTAAAAAAAAAAAATCAGCTACAGGTGCTACATTTTATTCTTTCCTACATTAAAGCACTTGAATACGACAAGTTCATAATCACAACTTCATAAGTGGGAAATAGGAAATTTCCGATAGCACATGAAGGCAGCATAAATCCATACAGTTGACCGTTGAGCTCCATCTCGTGCTCTGTTTGAACGGTCTCTAACGCAGCGCTGGGCTCAAATAATACATATCAAACTGTATTTTTATCGTTCTCCGGATAAGTTCAGCTCAGTACCGCATGGGAGAATATTTATTATAATATTTATGTGGAAAATACAGTGGAACTGCGTGTATTTCGAGGATTCATAGTGCCGCGAAAATAACACTGGCATACATATAACTGGCAAATACAGTGCTTTAAACCACACTTGTACTCTTCTTAGACAACATACGTAATTGTACACATATTAAATCAATAAATACAAATATTTACTTACCAAATTTGTTGATCGAGAAAGTTTCCCAACTTTGTGGAGAAGCTCATCAAGATGGCTGACGAACGTCTTCTGTCTGCAGTGATCTTCACAAGATCTCGCGATAAGTGACGTTGAGAACGTGACATCGTTATTGAATTGATTCAACACATTTTTTTAAGTTGCGGGGGCAAATACTCTAGTTCAGTCAACTTACAAACTAGTTGAGACAGTGAAAACTTAAAATGTTAAGTTGAATGAACAAATTCAGAAGCTGCAAGTTGTGTCAACTTAAAAAAAATTCATTCAAACAACTAAAATGCGAGATCATTTTTTACAGTGCAGGTATATTTGTAGCAATAGACAACAATACATTGTATGGGTCAAAATTATACATTTTACTTTTATGACAAAAATCATTAGGATATTAAGATCATGTTCCATGAAGATATTTTGTAAATGTCCTACCATAAATATATCAAAACTTAATTTTTGATTAGTAATATGCATTGCTAAGAACTTCATTTGAACAACTTTAAAGGTGATTTTCTCAATATTTAGATTTTTTTGCACCCTCAGATTCCAGATTTACAAATAGTTGTATCTCAGACAAATATTGTCCTATCATAACAAAACATACATCAATGGAAAGATTGATGATGTATAAATCTCAATTTTGAAAAATTGACCCTTATGACTGGTTTTGTGGTCCAGGGTCACATATTCTGATCTGTACAACAGCACTTTATATTTGCCTTGTTGTTTTTGTGTTGTATTTGACTATAATTAAAATTAATACAATAAAAAAAAAATACTATTACAGATTCATACAGTAGAGATGTGAAGCACTAACTCATGATTCTTGATTTTCTTACAGATGAAACAGTTTTTCCTGAACAACCGGAACCAGAGGTAATCATTCAGACTAGGGATCATTTAGACTGTTTCTGATTAAATAAAGCAGTAATTGATGTCATAAAACAATGAGTATGTTTTGATTTAAAGGTCAGAAGCTATAGCTTACATGAAAAAAAACCTCAAACATGACACTAGTAAATTAAATAATTTTATATATGCTGATTTATTCATTAATGTGTAATGTGTTTTATTTTTTAAACAAATCATAAGCTCTAAAAGATTTTCAGAATTTTTAAATCTTTTGTTTTAGACCATCAACAAATGTTAAATCGTAAAATAAAACGTTAGGGTTAACAGCATCTTTCTGAGGGAAAAATGCAGCGAATGATATATAGTTTATTTATAGTTATTTTCAAAGCTTCAAAAAACCCTGATTATTGTTTATTTAATTCTAACAAATAAGTTCTTGTTAAAAACTAACCAAAATTAAAAATATTTTGCTTATAATTTTTGCACAGAAGAGACTTGGTGTTGTTTCCAAACAAAAGGAAATATATCAGTATCGGCCAAAATGAGTTGAAAAATATCAGCATATCGGATATCGTGCATCCCTAGTTCAGACCAATTCAAAACTGAGCTGAATTAATCTCAGGGTTTCTACACGGTTTGGAAAAGTATGGAAAAATGAAAGCAGAGTATGGAAAAATATATTTGCATTTGCAGACTTTTGCCCCCATTTAGTTTTTTATAATAGAAAATTAAGAATTTAATGAAAATGAGTTTAGTAAATAAGTGTGTTTTCATGGCAGCTGTTTAGTGATTGTCAAACACCACTGAAT
>JALXFT010004542.1:22500-35000 GCA_023376895.1 Aspiorhynchus laticeps
ACACACAAGCTTATAGCCATTAGAAACACAGCCAGATCTGACCGATGAATGTTCTCAGCCAATCAGAGCAGAGCTGGAGAGTTCCGAGCTCAGTGATTGGCTGGTTAAGATGTGATGGATTATTCATGAGCTTTTGTTTCAGCCACTTTAAATGTATTTAGCCAGTGTTAGGTTCTGTATATACGTGTGTTTGGTTGAGGAGAGAACGTCTGAATACAGTGGAACGAGTGTTTTTATTGAGCGTGCAGAAAGAGGAAGCTTATCTTTATATTTTTGTGTTTTTAAACTGTCTTGTTGAGGTCATATTTTCTATGTTATTCGGACATTGTTTACATGATTATATTAAAACATTAAGCTCTCATATTCATTCAGATGCAGAACAATTATTGGTTATCAAGAATTAACAACAAAACCATTTGATTGGCATCATTTTACTGCTAAATTAATCACATGTGCCAAAGGTTTCATTAACATGTGCCTTAATCAGACGTGCAGTTCATGGAAAGCTGTTTCGAGCCTCAATTTCAGAGCCAACTCTGTGTTTTTGTGTTTGTATGTTTATGATTATGAGGTTTATTGAGTGTCATTTCACACTAAAGCACTGTCTAAACTACAATAAAGACTGTTTTTAACTGTTTGACTGATGCGCCATAACTAAAAACTACAATTGTTCAAGTAATATGATTATACATTTTTGTTTACTTTTTAGAAGTGTTGATTTAATTTATTTATTAATCTATTTTTCTGATGACACTGGCTAAGTTTTACTGTAGTAACAATAGCTGTTGTATAGAAACTACATTACTACAGATAACAGTGAACACTCACAACTTTCACTAATGTTTTTTGTTTCATAAATGATAGAACAAAACACTTAACGTAATGTTTATGGAACATTCTTATAACTTTAATAATATCTGATATATGTTCTCATAACGTTGAGAAAAGGTTCTCGGAACGTTCATGTTATTTGTACTTGATGAACGTTCTAAGAGACATTTAACGTTCTAATCTTAACGTTCTAACAACTGAACATTTTAAAGTTCTTAGAATATTAAAAATAAATGTTTTGGGTGAAAAAGTTAGCAGAACATTGAAGAAAACGTTTTTGTAACCTTTAAATAACGTTCTAATCACGTTAAATAAAACTGGACATAGTGTTCCTGAAATATTAAAAAGAAACGTTCAAACAACGTTATATTTTGCATAAAAAGCTAATAGAGCACTCACTGTAAAACAAGTTTTTGTAACTTTTCAATAACTTTATAATCATGATAAGAAAACTGGACATTTCAGTGTTTTAGAAACATTTCAAAAGAATATTCGCACTACATTTTTATAACCTAAATGTGTTAGCTGGGTATATTTTAAGTGAATCTACCAAATCATGTGAAGGTTGTTGGTTTTTACCAACAATTTTATTTTGTATTTTTTATTTTTTTTTATTTTGTTTACCAAATTTTTTATTTTTTTGTTTACCAACAATTTTTTTTTTTTTTTTTTTTAATTAATATTTAAATAAAATATTAATTTTATTGTTTCTGTTGTTGTTTTATAGTGTTTTAAGTTCAGATGTGTTGTGTCCGTTTAAATAAATACTATAGGTACCATTAATCTATGCATTTCAATAACTAAATATCTTTGGTCGACGCTCCAATCATTCTACGCGCCTCATGAATATTAAATGAGTTTCTCGACGCTCAAGGAAACTCGCGACGCAATGTCAGAACGACCTGATTAATATTCATACAGTATCTTGCGCTCGGCGCTCTGATTGGTCAGTGTGCGCGTACACAGAGACCGCGGGCGCGGGGCGCATGCGCAGAGAGGCGCGCATACTGTACGCGGTGCGGAGAGCAGAGGAGCGGTCTCAGATTGCGGGCGTCGGGGCTTTAAAAGCGGGCGTCACCTCGCGGCTCCGCATCAGCATCTCCAGGAGAGAGAAGAGCGGCACGAGCTGGTGAGTGACAGTCTCTGGACGCATGACGTCATGCTCTCACACACACATTATTGATTATTCTGATTGATCTGATGCATCTTCGGCGCTGCAACTTCATACAATCGATGCTTGCGTTGAGTTTGTTTGTGCACAGGACGCGCGCGACGAGAGCGTGACTTGACACTCCTCGCTGTCACATCAGTGTCATGCAGGAATAATGCGCGCGCGTGTATGTGTTTAATAAAGCGCGAGATGATGATATGCATGCAGCATTTGTTGCAGACTGTGTTTAAGTTGAGATGTGCGTCATGTTTTGGGGCCGATCAGAAGAGATCTGTCATGATCAGGACAAACAACTTCTGTGCATCCTCATGTCATGCCTGTATTTTCATCAAACTTTAAATATATTGACTTCAATATCTGTGCTGTTGAGCCTTGTATTTGAGCCTTGACATTTTTATTGTTTGCGTATTGCATATAGTGTCTTTTACTATATTATGCATTATTGAGTCTTGCATTTTTTTCTAGCAGGCTATATCTAATTTCAAATCTAATTGCATATATGATTTGTAATCAGTCAGAATATGCAATTATTGCAATACTATACTGTAGTAAAGTTATTAAGTTTTGCATTCTAGATTATATATCTTATTTCAGATTTTATTGCATATAGTATTAATCAAATAGTAGTATAGTCTATATTATGCAATACTGTACTATATTAGTATTCAGATTCTCTATCAGAGTTAGAATATGCAATATTAGCAATACTATAATATATACTATATTATAATGCAGTTTTAGTCTGGCACTTTTGCTGTTATATACTATTCTAAGTTTTATTGCATATAAGATTATAATCAGATTTAGCATATATTATTTTCCAAATGTATTTTGCTATATTATGCAATATTGCACTAATCTGGCATTTTATCTTATTTCAAATCTTATTGCACAATTATAATCAGTCAGAATATGCAATTATTGCAATACAATACTATACTAAAGTTATTAAGCTTTGCATTTTTGCTGTTATATCTGATTTCAAATCTTATTGAATATAGGATTATAATCATAAATTCCATACATTTTTCTTTTGTCTTTTTCAATGCAGTACTGTACTAAACTAGTAGAATTCCTGAGTCTTGCAATTTTATTGCTTATAGGATTATAATCAAATTTAGCATACATTATTTTCCAACTTATTCTATATAGTGAAGTTACTGAATCTTGCATTTTTCCTCGTATATCATATTTCAAATCTTAATGCATAAATGATTAAAAGAAGAATACACAATTATTGCAATGCTATACTATACTCTGAAGTTAAGTCTTGCATGTTTTGCTTTTATATTTTATTTTAAATGCATTGCATATGGATTATAATTAGTTTTTGCATAAATAATGTTCCAAACGTATTTTACAATATTATGCAATATTGCACCATACTATACTGTTATAAACTTGCATTTTATTTAAATTTTATTGCATATATGATTATAATCAAAGAGTTGTATACATTATCCAATAGTATTTTACTGTATTATGCAATACTACAGTTACTTTAGTTATACTATAGTTACTGAGTCTTGCATATTTGCTGGTATATTATTTTACAAGAGTATTTTACTGTATTATGTGATAGTGCACTTTACTGTACTGTTATACACAGTATTAAATTGTATTGCATATAGGAATATAAACTATTAGTTTTGTGCAGTTTTACAGACCAGTCCCAGTAAGACGTGTAAAAGTGTAAAAACAAGTTAAAACAGCTTAATCCTCACTGAAACAAAAATATACCATTTTTTTATGTAATTGTAGCTAAAATAAATTGATTGCAACCACTTACCTTAAATCTTTTTAGTAAATTCAGTGAATCATTTTTTTCAGTGCTTATGATTTTCTGTAAATATGCATTTAATATCCAGTTGCCTTCTTGAATAACTTTATATCTAAGTAAATCTGAGTTATTAATGAACACAATAACATCGTTCTGAATACAGTATCAGGGTTGTGATCAGTCAAAACACCATTTGGCTGATGCACAGAAAAACAGTCACGTGTGTGTGTGTGTGTGTGTGTGTGTGTGTCTGTCTGTGTGTGTGTGAGTGTGTGTGTGTGTGTGTGTTGCATGCAGGCTGTTGTGCTGAATAATGCTTTATAATCACACTGATCTTCAGTGGAAATCTGCAGTAAACACATTTTCCAGCCCAGTCCGTCACAGCCGTGTGTGTGTGTATATATATGTGTGTATATTTGTGTGTTTGTGTGGACTGGACCTGTTTGTCGTAGTTTAACGTGAGACGCTGTGCTGACTGTGCAGTTCATGTAAAGGTGATCGAGTCTAAGAGTCACAAACACAGTGAAACACGGCTGATTAACAGAGCAAATGTTATTATTCATTCTCAGTTATGTTTCATACAAAGTCTCAAATTCATCTCAGCTGGCAACAGACACAAATGTAGCTGTAGATTTCTAGAAATTATTTATGGCTCAATCCAGTCAGCAGCTTATAAAAACACAATTAGAGCATATATATATATATATATAGCAGTGTTGGGGAAAGTAACTTTTAAAAGTAATGCTTTACAATGTTGTTACTCCCTAAAAAAAGCAACTAATTGTGTTACTTAGTTACTTTTTATGGAAAGTAATGTATTATGTTACTGTTTCTCTTCTGGCCTGTCTTGTTTGTTATTGTTTATATATAAAAAAAGATGTTTTAAGATGTTTATGTTTATCTAAAGTCATTTTTGCTTATTAGTATGGTTGAATTGGATCATGAAATGTCAGCAGCAAAGACACTGGTTAATAAAATGGCATTAAATACATAAAGGATATTTGTGTTACTTAACATTTAATTAGTTTGTGTCATATTCTGAGTTTGCAGTTCCCTGTTTTCATTCATTTTGAGGAATACTGAATGTTTTTGTGCAGTGAGATGAGTAAATACATATTCATATTCAGTCTAGAACTACAGTAAGATCATTACTCCTGATTTCTCTCAGCATGAGGAGAGCTGTCAGTCACTACATGAGAAACAAAGTAACTAGTGTTACTTATTTAAAAAAGTAACTTGTCACGTTACTTGTAACGCATTACCTCCAACTCTGGAAGTCAATATAAACAACTTTAGTGATCATAAAAGTACAAAAGTAGATAAAGAGATAGAATTAGACTTAGTTCACACTGCAGGCTAAAGTGGCCCAAATCCGACTTTTTTGCCCAAATGTGACCCATATCTGATTTTCTTATGACGGTCTGAACAGCACAAATCAGGCCCAGGCCACTTTCATACGTGGTCCTAAATCAGATACATATCCCATGTTTTGCAATGCGACTTCAGTCTGAATGGCCATGTCGCATGCGATTTTTACATCATTGAAATGCGACAGACGTCACAATTCTGCGCTGGAGGAGGCGGGAAGATTAAAATCACAATGGCAGACAATATATAGACAATACTATCACTTCATTATTTAGGCTCCGATTGCACATTAACTTAAAAATTGCTAAACACACGCTAACACGAGCAGCGTCTGACGTCTTCTTCTGCGCATGCGGGTCACTTCAGGGCGTATACGGTTCACACATGACACTGATGGCAGTCGCATTTAAATCACAATGTGAACAACAGCTCAAAAAAATCCCATCTGAGCATTAAGACCTGCAGTGTGAACTAAGTCTTAATGTGGATGACAGATGAGAAATGTTTGAGTTCATATTGAGATCTCTGATCAATCTGAGCACATTCTGGGACATTATTGAGATCACTTGAGGAGACTCGTCAATAAATCTTGAGAGAAACATAAGAGAAACTGGAAAAGAGTAAAAATCTCCATTTAATCTCATTGCTGTCTAGGAGAAATGACTGAGATATCAACAAGATCTGATTTGTGATATTCTTTAATATGAAAAAGAGCTCTTTTGGTGCAAGATGTGATTATATTTGTATGTTTTCCTTCTGTAAATATCTAAATGTAGATTGTAGATTTCTTTTTTTTTATCAGTCTAACAAAATTACAATAAAATTCTGTATGACAGTCACAATCCATACACATCTTAAAAAAATATTAATAATAAAAAATGATTAATTCAATCATTTAAATCAGATGAGAAGTGTTTTAGTTCATATTGATCTCTAATGAAAATCTAGTGAGAAACACATGAGAAACAGGAGAAGAGTAAAAATCTGAATTCATCTCATTGCTGTCTAGGAGAAATGACTGAGATATCAACAAGATCTCACATTTGTGATATTGTTTAATATGAGAAAGTACTAAAATGTGATTATATTTGAGTGTGTTTTCCTTTGGCAAATATCTAAGCATTCTTTCCCAGCTCTGTTTTCAGTGACAGGAATTAATGAAGCTAATTAATCAGAACTGGTGCTGAAAAGGTCAGAATCACAGTTGTGAGATACAAATAGAATTGTGAGGGGAAAAATAGAATTGTTAGAAAAAAAGTCTGAATTGCAATAAAAAATATTAATTGTAAGATATAAAGTCAGAATTGCAAGATATGAACTAAGAATTGTAATAAAAAATTAATTGCAAAAAAAAGTTTGAATTGCAAAATATAAAGTCAGAATTGCAAGAATTCTTTTTTTTAGAATTGCGAGAAAAAAGTCAGAATTGTAAGAAAAAATAGAATTGCAAGATATAAGAATTGCAAGAAAAAATAAAGAATTGTGGAAGAAGTCAGAACTGTGAGGAAAAAAAATTGAATTGCGAGATATAAAGTCAGAATTGCAAGATATATAAATTGTGAGATATTTTAATATTAAATTATTTTTTTTTAAATGTATTTTTATTTTTCATCCCATGGCAGAAACAAGCACCTATAACAATGAGACCAGAAACATGAATAATAAATTAACCATCGTTCTCTCTCTCTCTCTCTCTCCGCAGCTGATTGATCATTTGCGATGATGTCACTGCAGAAACCTCCCCTCAGACGCAGCGCATCGACCGTAGAATCGACCAATCACAGCAGGCCTCTGTTGACTCCGCCCAGCTCCCTCAACTTACGCTCCTCCCTCAACCAGCAGCTGAGCTGCGACACCATAAAAGAGGGCGTGGTCGCCGTTTCCAAGGAAACGCAAAGCTCGAAGAGTCGGCAGAAATATGCACTGACCAATATCCAAAACGCAATGGGTTTGAGCCAAAACCCCGCCCCTTTGACCCAAAGCCACGCCTCCTCTGGCCGAAAACCCGCCCCCACGAAATCCGCCTCCTCTTCATCCCTCTACTGCTCCTCGCTCTCCTTCTCCACCTCCAATCCCAAACTGGCCAAAAACGGCACCAACCTGCAGCTCAAAGAGGAGCAGCTGGACCTCAACAAGAACGACAAGAACCTGGTGAGGAGCAGCTGGGATTGGCTGGAGGGGAAGGACAACCAGAAGAACCCCACCATCAGGAGGAGGACCAAGAGCTTTCTAGAGTACCATCGAGAAGAAGAGGCATCGAAAAGCCCAGATAAAGACACACAGGCCGAGGAGAAACACCTCCTGCCCAAACTAGAGGCGCAGACGTGGGCTAAAGAGAACCATGTGGAGGTGCACCTCACCCTCCCTCAGAACCACCTGCTCCTGCTGGCCAGCGAGGAAGAGGAGGAGGAGAGTCCCGGAGAGACGCTGGAGGTTCACGAGCACTCGTTCCGGCCCAATAACGAGCGCATCGGCCGCGTCAGAGACGGGTCTCTGCAGAGGAGTCCCTTACGCCTGAAGCTGAGAGGAGACGAGCCGGAGGAGTCACCCGAACGCCCGGCCAGACCCGAGAAACAGGAGGAGGAGGAGGAGGAGGAGGAGGACTCCAGCTGGACCACGCTGTCACAGGAGAGCCCGACTGTGGAGACGCCTCAGGAGACAGGTGACCAGACAGATACGCTCTCCTCAGCAAGGCTGCGTTTATTTGAGCAAAAATACAGTAAAAATTCTGAAATATTATTACAATTTAAAACAGCTGTTTTCTATGTGAATATCTGTTAAACTGTAATTTATTTCTGTGATGCGCAGGTGTATTTTCAGCATCATTACTCCAGTCTTCAGTGTCACATGATCTTCAGAAATCATAATAATATGCTTAAGAAACATTTCTGATTATTATCAATGTTGAAAACTGTGGTAAAACCGTCATACATTACTATTCAAAAGTTTGGGGTCAGTTTGTTTTTGAAGGAAGACTCTTCTGTTCACCAGGGCTGCATTTGTTTGATAAAAAATACAGTAAAAACAGTAATATTGTGAAATATTATTACCATTTGAAATAAGTGTTTTCTATTTGATTATATTTTAAAATGTATTTTATTCCTGTGATGCAAAGCTGAATTTTTATCAGTTTATCAGTTATCCACCATTTCACTTGCATTTGCGAATAAAAATAGATTTAACATTTTTAAATAGATTTAAAAAGTTTTAATTTTAAGGTCATAAAAATATCTTAAATGATCTAATAATTGTGTATCATTTTAAGAGAATTTGGGGCTGGAAAACAGGAATTGTGAAGCGGTTTAATGTAATTATTAAACTTCAAAAGGCAATGTTTTATTGAAATAAATGCAAGCATGTATATTGTATTTATATTGTACTGTTGTAAGAGTGCTGTATGAATAAGCAGAAAGATGTAGTAAAGACATTTCAAAATATTTCAGGCTTGATTATAATTAAAAGTCCTGCATTATGCAGAACATTTTCTTTTTTCTGGTTATTATTGATATTTTAGTTGCACAATAAACTGTGTCTGGTGTTTAAGTCATTCATTATCATACATTATTTTGAATTAAGTGCCAGATACAGTTTATTGTGTAAATGAAATATAATTAAAAATTAAAAAGTTTTCAAAATATAAATAATTGTATAATTTTTTAAATGAATACCATTTAAATCAGAAACCTTTTGCTTTGATCCTCAAGAAATATGCTGATTTGCTGCTCAAGAAACATTTCTGATTATTAGCAACATTGAAAACATTTTATTACATTTTACACATTTATTAGCATTTATTTGACATAGAAATCTTTACTAACATTATAAATGTGGCACTTTGATGAATAAAAAGGTTCTTTCACAAAAAGCCTTAATCTTTCTGACCCTGAACTTTTGAGCAGTAGTGTTTCTGTCTGAAGTCATGCACAGCGTTATATTTATCTCCTGTGTAGCAGGAAGCAGCGGTTGCTATGACGACAGACAGTTTCTGAAGCGTGTGTGTGTGTGTGTGTGTGTGTTGAAGGTGTTTGGGAAGAGCCTCCTCAGGTTCAGGACGTGTCTCAGGAGTATTTCTGGCGTATTTCAGCTGATTCCACTCCTCGAGATCAGCCTGTGGCCGGCGACGCCCACTCTGACCAGGAGGCGGAGCCGAGGCTGAAGGGGGCGTGTCTTCCTGTGCCCTGCACTAAAGCACAGACTGAGGTAGACACAGATCTTCATCTCATACCACATAATCATAATGGGTTTCCTGTTGAGACAGGAAATATTGAATGAACAAATATTGATCTTTTTCAAGTTGGCACGGAATACAAATTGCAATCATCTTTTCTTCCCGATTATGACGTATATCAGTGAAACAGCTTCTCAAAAAATTGTTGATTGCTAAAACTAAACACATTAAAAAACATTTTCATTACTTTGAAATATAAAAAGAACTAAAATGAAGTAAAATATATTGAAAATGAAAGTTAAAAATTAAACTGAACTAAAACCATATAAAACATTTTTGTTATTTGGAATAAAATAAACTTAACTTAAATAAAATATTTTAAAAAACCTTGAACTTATTTAAACATTTCTCAATTTGATTGAGTTTAAATTATACTAAAATAACTATAAAAATGAAAAAAAAGATAAAAAAAAAAGACAAACAAAATTGCTAAAACCTGAACTAAAATGAAAATGAAAGCACAAAAAGTAATGCAAAATATTAATAAAAAATAAATTAAATTAATAAAACATTTTTTTGTGAATTTTTGACTAAATGCCTGAGATATTGCATGTTTATTCTACAACATAAAATCTGATAAAAACTATAGACATTTTAAATTAAAACAAAATCCAAAATATTAATTTAAAAAATCATTTTTTTTTATTAAATTAAATGAAGTCAGTGTTTAACACAAGCCCAAGATTTTCATGTTTTATTCTTAATCTACAACATAAACAAAATTGCTAAAACCTGAACTAAAATTAAAATCAAAGCACAAAAAGTAATGCAAAATATTAATAAAAAATAAATTAAATTCATAAAAAATTTTTTTGTGAATTTTTGACTAAATGCCTGAGATATTGCACGTTTATTCTACAACATAAAATCTGAAAAAATAGACATTTTAAATTAAAACAAAATCCAAAATATTAATTTAAAAAAAAAAAATATTATTAAATTAAATGAAGTCAGTGTTTAACACAAGCCCAAGATTTTCATGTTTTATTCTTAATCTACAACATAAAATAATTCAGTATTTTTTTAAGCTCTTGTCTTGAAAAAGCTAACGAGGTTGTCATTAATCATCATCACAGTGAACATCATCTACTCACTAGCTGTGTTTATACTGACAAACTATTCTAACTTAACCTGAAAGAGTTAGACAGAGTCGTCTGGTGTTTAGTGATGACAGAGCTGACTGAAAACTAACTGTTGAAGAAACGCTCTTTATTCTCCACACCAGCAGCACGATATCAAACAGATGCGTGTGAACCTCATCTATTCACACACAAACCACAGAGACGGAGACCAGCACAAATAACACTAGCTATAATTCAATCAGCAACAGTATAAACAGAACAGTGAAACATAAGCAGAGTTAGGCTAATCTGCATAATTTATTCATGTCGCTGGTATATTGAGTACCGTATTATTATCCACAGATTCCAAACCTTCCTCAAAAGTGCTCATGTTTTCAGAAATACACTAAATAGTGCACAGAAACTATTATTTGCAGCTATTTGTGATGCTCTCTCACCACACATCATGCTCTCACGCAGTGAAAAATACATCGCGGAGAAAAGAGGAAACTGATACTTTTGGTATGAAACAAAGTATCAGCAAATTTGGCGTTTTTTAAGAAATTCAAACAGTAAATAGTGTGGCTCTTTAATGTGTCGTGACGTCGCTGTAGCACCTCTTTCTCTTTACTAGTTATTATAGCACAAAATAAACATGAATGAACTAGGGATGTGCGGGTCTAGTCGACTAGTCGACTAAACGGTACAGCTCCTACTAGTCGACACTGAAAACAATAGTCCACTACACGAGAGAGAAAAAAAAGATGATTTTATCATTCAAATTACCATCATTTTAACGTACCATTTAAAACATTTTAAAGAACAGTTAAAATAAAACTTTTGAAAAAGAATACATATCAAAATATTTAAATATTTTTAAAAGCGTATCTGGGCGGGAACTATAATTTTACCTCACATGCGTTTTCTTCATGTCAGTTGCGGGGAGCTCCACGCGAAAGACCAGCAAGGTGTGGGATTATTTTGAATTAGAAGGAAATGGAAACGTTTTTTGTAAACTGTGTAATGTCAAATTGGCTTAAAATAACTTTACTGGAGCTATGCGTAATCATATTCAATACAGGCATGTATGCGTTAGCTTGGAGTCTAGCCAAAGCCAAATGTCAATCATGTCATACACTACAACCTGTCGCTGCGGTCCGCGATCCTATCCGCGCCGTCTATTCCTCTAAACGAAGACCCACTTCGGTGGTGCTGCGGGATTTCCAGACTCTTTTCGAGACTGTCTGCTTGCTTGTAGTTATCTCTCTGCGTGCCTGTGACTTCAGCTCCTGCCGAGCGCGGGGTTTGCAGAATCGCCTCTAGTCCCGTCTTTCTCCAGACCACGTTAACATGTTAAATTCACTGAACAAATGCGCACGATCTGAGTAAGTGAAACGAGCTTTGTTTTGTTTTTAGACAATATAGCCAAAGCCGTTTTAATGCTATTCCTTGATAAACTTTCCTATTGTTTTTTTACTTTTGTTTTAATATGTGTTTTAATATGTTGGCTAACGTTATATGAAAATGAAGAATTCTGTCAGTCTATTGATTTTTCCATTTCTGCATTGCTTCAGGCGATCTGAATAAATAAGCTATGCACTGGTTTATGAAGAGTGTATGCTCTTCCTTTTTTTCTGTTTAACGACCGCCTCAAATTAATTGATGATAACGCGAGGCAAGCATACGGCATATTTTTTTAGCAGAATTCATTGAGGGATTTGACAGTGTGATTCAAAGATTAAGTATTTCAACTGTATGCTGTTATATAGACACACGCACAGTTTTGTTTGTTTTTTGCCATTTTTGGGGGGTTTCTAGCTTTTAGACTAGTCGACTAGTCGGATACAAAACTTCCGTTTAAACGACAGTCAAATTAGTCGTAGCGCACATCCCTAGAATGAACATCAGAAGGTATCTTGTTTCAACCGCAGAAAGATGTCAAGAAACACTTAAAAAAACAATGTATCAACTAATGTGTTGCACAATTCAAAAAATAAAATAAATTAAGATTTAAAAAAATATACAGCGAAAATGCTTCTAAATGGCTTATGGTCATTAGAA
>JALXFT010004542.1:47500-77500 GCA_023376895.1 Aspiorhynchus laticeps
GTGTGTGTGTGTGTGTGTGTGTGTGTGTTGATTTACTTTGAGGATGAAATTGTCTGCTACATTTGGTCTTTTTTGGATAGTCATTATAATTTGTTGTATAGAAAAGTATGAAATGTGTTTGTTTAGGCTATATAAACTTGAGTGTTTGTATGTTTGATATCTTAGCATAGAGTCCATGCATTTTGTGTGCAAAATTATGCAAATCAAGCAGAAATGCAAGGGAAAAAATATGCAGAGAAAGAGACACTGTGTTTGTCTGAGTGTGTAAATGTTTTATGACTTTTGCTGTTCTGCAAATGTGAGCACAATACAGTCAGTGTGTGTGTGTGTGTCTCTGAGGGTCTGTATGGAGGTGACAGATATTAATGACATGCTGAAACAATTACAATCTTTTGGGAAAAGGACAGAAAGAGGCAGTGATTGATTGTGTGCGTGTGTGTGTGTGTGTGTGTGTGTGTATGTAATGATAGTACAACCTGACAAACCAATACTGGACAGACAAGGCTCCTCATGAGACAAACTGCTCAATGGACTAGCTTTTAGCCTGTGTTAAACATCACAAAACAAGGGTGTTGCTATGCAGCTACTAGGGTGTTTTAGGGTGTTCTGTGTGGTTTCTAGGGTGTTGTTGGTGGTTTGGGTGGTTGCTAGGGTGTTGCTAGTGTGACATTATGGTTGCCAGGCTGTTGGTGGTGGTTTAAGTGGTTGCTAGGGTGTTGCTACAGTGTTCTGTGTGGTTTCTAGGGTGTTGGTGGTTTGCTAGGGTATTACTATGGTTTTGAGTGGATGTTAGGTTAGGTTGCCTTGTGTGGTTTTTAGGGTGTCTGTGGAGGCTTGGGTGGTTGCTAGGGTATTATTATGGTTTTGGGTGGTTGCTATGGTGTTTTGTATGGTTTCTAGGGTGTTGTTGGTGGTTTGGGCGGTTACTAGGGTATTGCCAGTGTGACATCATGGTTGCTAGGGTGTTGCTATGGTGTTTTTTGTGTTCACTAGGGTGTTCAGTGAGGTTTCTAGGGTGTTACCAGGGTGGTTGCTCAGGTGTTGTGGAAGGTCTGCGCAATTTGGGGAATCTAATTCTGTTTTTTTTTTCTAATAAAATTGTGATTGTGATTCAAAATTTTATTTAAAAACAAAAATTCCCTCCAAAAATGTAATAGGGTGCTTGTTAGGGTGTTTGGGGTGGTTACTATGCTGTTGCTAGGGCGCTGATCTTCAGATCTGTAGATTTGGCTGCACTATCAGCACTAGTGAGGACTGACTGAACTAACAGCACTCTCAGTGGTTTAAAACAGGATCATAGAGACAGCTCAGTAAATGAGTGTATTGCTCTCGTTATAAACAGCTCACATTCATTAGTGTTTGACAGTGTGAGTTTATAAAGTATGATATAGTTCATAATCATCATCACTATCCTCACAGAGTCCCTTCAGTTTTGAAAGTGCTTTTCGCCATAAGAGTGTATCAGAATCCTTTCATTTCTGTGTGTGTGTGTGTGTGTGTGTGTGTGTGTGTGTGTGTGTGTGTGTGTGTGACAGAATGGGTTCATCGCTGGGGCTCTGAGACTTCTGAGAAACACACTCTTGTGATTATTGTGTCAGCTGAAGTCTCTTCATGTGCAGGTAGCGAGCGCAGACAGACGAGAGTGTGAGTGTGTCAGTGTGTTGTGTAGTTTATAGTGAACTCAGTTTCCAGACACATGAAAGCCACATTCAGACTACAGTTTCTGAATAACATAGTGAAGAGTGTAAACTCATGAACTCGTCTACTTCCCTCAGCCGCCAACTACAAATATGGATGCTGACAATTTACCAACCACCCAAAACACCATAGCAACTCCCTAGCAACTGCCCACAGTAGACTAGATCACAGAGACACTGCCTTCATGCCAAACAGGAGGAACACACCTAGCAGCCACATAGAACACCATAGTAACCACCCAAAACACCATTGCAACACCCTGGCAACCACCCAAAACACCATAGCAACACCCTGGCAACTGCCCACAGTAGACCAGATCACAGAGACACTCCCTTCATGCCAAACAGGAGGAAAACACCTAGCAGCCACATAGAACACCCTAGCAACCACCCAAAACACCATAGCAACACCCTGGCAACTGCCCACAGTAGACCAGATCACAGAGACACTCCCTTCATGCCAGACAGGAGGAAAACACCTAGCAACCACATAGAACACCCTAGTAACCACCCAAAACACCATAGCAACACCCTGGCAACCACCCAAAACACCATAGCAACTCCCCAGCAACTACCCACAGTAGACCAGATTACAGAGACACTCCCTTCATGCCAAACAGGAGGAAAACACCTAGCAGCCACATAGAACACCCTGGCAACCACCCAAAACACAATAGCAACACCCTGGCAACCACCCAAAACACCATAGCAACTCCCCAGCAACTACCCACAGTAGACCAGACTACAGAGACACTCCCTTCATGCCAAACAGGATGAAAACACCTAGCAGCCACATAGAACACCCTGGCAACCACCCAAAACACAATAGCAACACCCTGGCAACCAACCAAAACACAATAGCAACACCCTGGCAACCACCCAAAACACCATAGCAACTACCCAGAGTAGACCAGATTACAGAGACACTCCCTTCATGCCAAACAGGAGGAAAACACCTAGCAGCCACATAGAACACCCTAGCAACCACCCAAACCACCATAGCAACTCCCCAGCAACCCCCGCAGATCACAAATACACTCCCTTCATACCAAACAAGAGGAAAACACCTGGAAACAACTCCAAACACTCTAGCAACACCATAGCAACCACCCAAAACACCCTAGCAACACCCTACCAACCACACAGTACATCCTAGCAACCATCCACTAGGGCCACACAATTTATCTAAAAATAAAACTGAAATGTTTAATTAGTTCAACATGTACTAAAATAGCAAAAACTGGAATGAAAAACTAATACAATTTAAACAAAATTGATACTAATTACTAAAACTTTAACTAAAATTTAAATGAAAACTGAAAAAAAAAAATATATATATATAAATCTACTTAAAATATGACTAAAAAGTGTAATAGTATCTGAGTGATAGTAAATTATCTCTCTTTTGGAGCAGTATAATATGATGTTTGCTCCGATCGAGCTGCTCTACACGTCAGAAGCGTTAGACTGCTGAATCGAGGTTTGCTGGCCGTCGCTGCTGTGCTCTGAATGTCACGAGTGACACTAAACCATTAACCTTTACATTCTCAACACGCACACGTGGATATTCCTCCGGCGGACTCTCTGCTCTCGGTCTGATGGATGTGTTTCTGCTGCTAATGCTCTTCAATCTGAACACAATGTGTTAGTTTGAACACAATCTGTGAACACCTGATGAATCTGTGTGAGGTTCCTGTGATTAAAGTATTCACACTGGCTTTTCCAAATAAAAACTCAACCTCTGAGTTGAAATATTTACTTAAAGCTCAGATATAATCATTTTACAACACACTCACTTGTTCACGGTTCAGTGATGTTGGTTAATGGTCATATGACATGCATAACTGTTTTTATTTTAAAATTAATTTTAATTGTACATTTTGGATTTACCAAAAGGTTTTTTTTGTTGTTGTTGATGTTTTTGTTTTAAAATGTAAATTTTACATTTGTGATTTAGTTGCTTTTTAGTGTTTTATTTGGATTGTTTTTGTTTACATTTATTTATATTTCATATTTATGATTTAATTGCTTTTTAGGTGTTTTGTTTTGATTTTCTTATTTTTACAATGATTTTAATTTTATATTTTTACAATGATTTTAATTTTATATTTGTGATTTAATTGCTTTTTAGTAAGAGATTTATTTTGATTGGTTTTTACATATATTTTAAGATTACATTTTTAGTACATAATTGCTTTTTAGTAAGTGTTTTATTTTGGATTTTTACATGCATTTTAATTTAACAATTTTATGATTTATTAGCTTTTTAATAGTGTTTTTGATTTGTTTTTTAGGGTCTTTTTATCGTTTTTACATTTAATGTTACTTCTTTATTATTTTATTCATTTTTAGCAAGTTTTTTAATTGTTTTTATATTTTAATTATTGTAATTTCAGTTAGAAGAGGTGCAGCACTCACTCAATCTTTATTGGTTAAAATTACATTTCTGCCATTATCAAGGCCTTCATCAGACATTATTACAATGATAAATTATTGTAATTTGCCTTTTTTCGCCTACTCAAATTATGAAAACCTGCTCAAAAACTCAAAAAAGATTTTTATAAACGTAGTAAAGTGTAACATACTAAAAAAGTGAAAATTAAATGACTTAAGTATTTCTTACAGATCCTCATCCACTGCCTGAGTTAGTTAAATTGTTAACATTTATATCTACTTACCTGAATAATAATCTGGGTTATTATCGCAGACATCTGAAGGAAACTCTAGCGCCCCCTTGAGTCCTGTGACAGTAACACACTTTAATGTCTGTGTTTCTTGTTTTAAACCTATTTACTGATTCTTGCTTTACAAACTCAAACTCAAAGTGTCTCTCGTTCTGTTTCAGGGATTTTGCGTATGTGGCCCGTGACAAGAACACGCGTGTGTTGAAATGCCACGTGTTTCAATGTGACAGTCCCGCGGAAAGCGTCGCCAGCAGCCTGAAGCAGATCTGCTCGAAGGTGAGGAGCGAGAATCAAGAAATAATCCACACACATTCACATTCACAGCAAACAAACACTCGCTTTCATTCTGACAAATCCAATCACTAGCTGCATATTTATTATCAGGCTCATGAATATTTATGAGGAAAGAACCTCAGCAACCAATCATCTGTCCGGTTTCATCTGAAGCCGTTTCTGTGGGTCTGTGGAAAGATAAATGTCTTCTTGGGAAAATATCTGTTTACAGTATTTCTTTGCTGTTGTGTGAGTGTGAGTGTGAGTGTGTGTGTGTGTGTGTGTGTGTGTGTGTGTGTGTGTGTGTGTGTGAGTGTGTGTGTGTGTGTGAGTGTGTGTGTGTGTGAGAGTGTGAGTGTGAGTGTGAGTGTGAGTGTGTGTGTGTGAGAGAGAGTGTGTGTGTGTGTGTGTGTGTGTGTGAGAGAGTGTGTGTGTGTGTGTGAGAGAGAGAGTGTGTGTGTGTGTGTGTGTGTGTGTGTGAGAGAGAGTGTGTGTGTGTGTGTGTGAGAGAGAGTGTGTGTGTGTGTGTGTGTGTGAGAGTGTGTGTGTGTGTGTGTGTGAGAGTGTGTGTGTGTGTGAGAGAGTGTGTGTGTGTGAGTGAGTGTGTGTATGTGTGAGAGTGAGTGTGTGTGAGTGTGTGCGTGAGAGTGTGTGTGTGAATGTGAGTGTGAGAGTGTGTGTGTGAGAGTGAGTGTGTGCGTGAGAGTGTGTGTGTGAATGTGAGTGTGTGTGTGAGAGAGTGTGTGTGTGAGAGTGAGTGTGTGCGTGAGTGTGTGTGAATGTGAGTGTGTGAGAGAGTGAGTGTGTGAGAGAGAGTGTGTGTGTGAGTGTGTGCGTGAGAGTGTGCGTGAGTGTGTGTGTGTGCATGTGCGTGAGAGTGTGTGTGTGTGTGTGTGTGTGTGTGTGTCTGTTAGTATGCGCCGTCCATCCTCGTGTAAAGTTGTCCGCTCAGCACGTCCATCCTCAGGCTTTGATTAACATTGATCTGAGATTCATTGGCTCCAGATTAACGGCCTGCAGAGAGACAGACGGGAGGAACGCAGGCTGTTTTCTTCAGTCGTGATCTTTGTTTTCTCAGATTATGGCTGATCGCAGGAGCGTCGGTCCGGTCGCTGGCTCCTCGTCTCAGATCAGCTCTGATGTTCCTCTGAGAGGTAAGAGCTTCACACGTTCAGTCACATGACCAATCAAACGTGACCCTGGAGCACAAAAGCAGTCATAAGTAACACAGGTATATTTGTAGCAATAGCCAACAATACATTGTATGGGTCAAAATTATACATTTTTCTTTTATGCCAAAAATCATTAGGATATTAAGTAAAGATCATGTTCCATGAAGATATTTTGTAAATTTCCTACTGTAAATATATCAAAACTTAATTTTTGATTAGTAATATGCATTGCTAAGAACTTCATTTGAACAACTTTAAAGATGATTTTCTCAATATTTAGATTTTTTTGCACCCTCAGATTCCTGATTTTCAAATAGTTGTATCTCAGCCAAATATTGTTCTATCATAACAAACCATACATCAATGGAGAGCTTATTTATTCAGCTTCTCAGATGATGTATAAATCTCAATTTCGAAAACTTGACCCTTATGACTGGTTTTGTGCTCCAGGGTCACAAATCTCAACCATTTGCTGATTGTGAGTGACTTTAGTGCAGCGGTTCACAGCTGTTTTGACTCAGAGACTATCAAAGATGATATTTCAAGCCCATCCATGTTTTGCTGTAATGCAAAAGTTTTTGAAATTTATTCATAATCATATCATAATTAAAGTCGATAATTCCAGATTACATTTTCTAACATTTGCATTACAGCATAAGTTTGTTTATTTCAAAGTTAATTCATAAAATAATTAAATAAATTAAGATAATTAAATTAAATAATTTCAGAAGTTTAACTGAATATTCTTCAAGCTTAACACTTTTTTTATTTCCAATGATTTACGTGACTTTTCTAGTCATCTGTGATTACAGATTTTTTCATGGATTATTGTTTTATTTTTAGAACTGATGCATTACAGCATAAAAGCTGATTTCGAATTGTATTTATAAAATAATTCAAATAATTAAAAATGTAAATAATTCAATTCCATAACTCTAAATGTTTAGTTGATGTTGTTCAGGGATTAAAATTTAAATTTTTATATCTAGTCTTTTGTGATTGCAGGGTTCTCTTTTGTTTTGTTTTAGAAATAGCATTTTTTAAATATATATTTGGTCATAAATCGCAATTTCTACCTGCTAAAATATTTTAGAACTTGACAGAACAAAAACATTTATATTCATTATAATCATTATTACTATTTTTTGCTGTAATAACAAAAGTATAATTGAATGATCTACAGGGTTAACACTTTTTTCCAGTGAATTTAAATGGCTTTTCTTGTCTTTTGTGACAAAGCCATTTCTACCCAATAAAATATTTTAGAGCATTTTTATCCATTATAAAGATTCTCATGATTTTTATGACTATTAATTTCCATTTCTAGAACTCACGTTTAAAATTGCCTCATATATCCAGGTTCTCCAGAACAGTGAAAATCCTGGTTCTTAAATAAAAATGACAGCTTGAGGAAACAAATTAAAATAAGAAATATGTCAGCTTATCTTAATGTGTATTTGTTTTAGGATATTTAAAAGTTAGTCAAATTTAATTCGTTTTTTTTTTAAATAAATTCATATTTAGGTGCAATTTATATTCTAAAGAAACTAATTTTCAATCGATGCATGCTTAAAATTTTAGAACAGAAGGTTGAAATAATGAGAAGTAAATTCAGTCAGCGTGTCCAAATGTTTATTAACAAAACACACAGATGGCCTGAAATAAAACTGAAATGAGCAAAGCAGCAAAATGATGCAAATCCCACTCAATGATCTCAAATGGGTTTTTTTGCACCGTAACGGTTCATTAGTTTTAATGACACTGTATTTTTGATTGAAGAAAAACTTACTGTGCATCTAAAGTTCTGATTTCATGACTCAGATGCTTGTATTTCATTGGTCAGTGATGTTTTTGGTGAGTAAACGCTGCTGTGGTCCACAGAGATGCATTGTTTTGTTGTAACATCATGTTGCAGCTTAAACGCATGCATATAAATAGACCAAGAGCTGTTTTTCCTCAGGTATATTCATCTGTTTTGATGTAAATATGTGACCCTGGAGCACAAAAGCAGTCATAAGTAACACAGGTATATTTGTAGCAATAGCCAACAATACATTGTATGGGTCAAAATTATTGATTTTTCTTTTATGCCAAAAATCATTAGGATATTAAATAAAGATCATGTTCCATGAAGGTATTTCGTAAATTTTCTACCGTAAATATATCAAAACCTAATTTTTGATTAGTAATATGCATTGCTAAGAACTTCATTTGAACAACTTTAAAGGTGATTTTCTCAATATTTAGATTTTTTTGCATATCTCAGCCAAATATTGTCCTATCATAACAAACCATACATCAATGGAAAGATTATTTATTCAACTTTCAGATCATGTGTAATTCTCAATTTCCAAAAAATTGACCCTTATGACTGGTTTTGTGGTTCATGGTCACATATATACAGTATATAATGTTGTGTGTGGAGGGTTGTAAATTCACGCTCCAGCAGTACGAGTCTATAAATAAAGCATTGGGCCGTGCTGACCTCAGCAAACGCTCACGCTTTATTGCATAAAGTCTGTAAATTCCTGCAATGACCAGTGAGATAATGAAAGCTGCAGTCCTGACCCATTAAAACTCAATTAAATCACCCGTGTTACAGATCAGAGAATCACTGCTGCTGTATTTACATCCATCTCATCTCTATCAGTTTACAGCAGCTTCAAACACAGCTCGTCCTCTGTCTGTTTTATAATGCAAACCGCACCGCGCAGGGTTTCTGGGCTCCTGAGGGACGCATTGCTCTGTTTTCATCATGCCAGAGGTTCCCGCTCTATACGAATGCATTTAGAGCGTCGGGACCGATGAGTGAAATCTTCTGCATGATGTTTCTCATCTGTGTGCTTCCTCAGTAGAGTTTCCAATACCAAAGACTGACCTACACCACAGTTCCCATGTGCTTTACCTGGGAATGACGTCAGTACTGCGACCTATAGGTAAATCACACACACTACAACTTACTCTGAACACAAACCAAGTGTGTACTTACTAAATGAAGCATGTTACTTATTTTGTGCCATTGACACTGTTATAGAACTGGATTGATCCAAAAAATGAGCTGAATAACGACATTGTGTTCTGTAGAGCTGTAGAGTTTCATAAATAATTCATTTTGAACACCATTATTTTCCTGTTTATCAATGTGAAGCTGCTTTGAAGCATTACAGAAATAAATGGAACTTAAGATTTATGTAAATACAGAAAACCTCTATTGTAGCTTTTCAGAGACTAGGAATATGAAATGTGAAATTTAATAATTCCCATACATTTTTTATTGTCTTTTCTATTGTATTAGGGGTGAATATTTGACCCAAGTATATTTGTTCAAAAATTGCCACACACACACAAGGTCACGATTACTTGTAGTAACTATTTGTACACTAAGGTGCAAATAACTACAACTAAGTATTGCTATTTGTACTTCCCCTGCCTCTTTCAAGTTCAAGTTCAAGTTCAAGTTCAAGTTGAGCTTTATTGTCATTCCGCTGCATGTGGGGACATACAGTGGAACGAAATGTCGTGCCTCACAGGACCATGGTGCTACATAAATACAGACATACAACAATGAAGTAAAAACACTATAAACCTATACACAAAAACTAACCTACTGACAGATTTGACTAGGTATACTATATATAAATGTTTACCGTATACAACTAAAGATAAGGATAGAAAATACAAACTATACAATCTGTTTACCCTGTACAACTAAAGATAACGATAAAAAATACAAACTATACAAACTATGCGAATGCTTCACATAAATACTGTACATGTGCAGAGAGAAACATTGGGAGTCAGCAGCTGGCTGGGGAACAGTACAAGATGGTTTGTAGTGGTGCATGAGCATGTAAACATACATATATTGCTGAGTCTTTTGTGGGATTGTGTACACATAGTGTTAGGAAAAGTGTCTAGTGCATAGAGGAGAGTGTGTTACTACAGGTGGTTTGTACAGGCCCACTCACCTGTGTGTAGCACACTTGGATTGCAAAAAATTTTTTACAGTTTTTTCGCTGGTGTGGTAAGGTTGGGGGATGTTTGGGGAGGGGAGGGGAGAGGAGAGGGGCAGCCGTGTTCACTGTCCGCTGGAGGGTCTTGCGGTCAGCAGCACTGCAGTTCCCGTACCAGACAGTGATGCAGCTGGTCAGCACACTCTCGATGGTGCCCCTGTAGAATGTGTTGAGGATGGGTGGTGGGAGACTTGCTCTTTTCAGCCGGCGGAGAAAGTGTAGGCGCTGTTGTGCCTTCTTGGAGAGTGACATGGTGTTGGTGGTCCAGGTGAGATCCTCTGTGATGTGCACCCCCAGGAATTTAGTGCTGCTGACTCTCTCCACAGTCGAACTGTGGATGGTCAGTGGGGGGTGGTCAACGGAGTTTCTCCTGAAGTCCATCACAACCTCCTTTGTCTTCTCCACATTGAGGGACAGATTGTTAACGCCACACCACTCAGCCAGCTGTGCCACTTCCTCTCTGTAGTGCGTTTCATCGTTGTTGCTGATGAGACCTACCACTGTTGTGTCATCAGCAAACTTGATGATGTGGTTGGAGCTGAACTTGGCAGTGCAGTCGTGGGTCAGCAGCGTGAAGAGCAGCGGGCTGAGCACACAGCCTTGTGGGGCACCTGTGCTCAGTGTGGTAGTGCTCGAGGTGTTGTGGCCGACACGGACTGACTGAGGTCTTCCGGTTAGAAAGTCCAGGATCCAATTGCAAAGGGAATTGTTAAGGCCCAGCAGGTTTAGTTTATTTATGAGCTGTTGTGGGATAATTGTGTTGAATGCTGAGCTGAAGTCGATGAACAGCATTCTAACGTAGGAGTCTTTATTTTCTAGGTGGGCAAGAGCCAGGTGGAGGGTGGAGGAGATTGCATCGTCCGTAGAGCGGTTTGGACGGTATGCAAACTGCAGCGGGTCAAGTGTGTTGGGGAGGCTGTTTTTGATGTTGTGCATGACTAACCTCTCAAAGCACTTCATCATGATTGGAGTCAGTGCTATGGGACGGTAGTCATTTAGACAGGACACAGGTGATTTCTTTGGTACCGGTATGATTGTTGTGGATTTGAGACATGTGGGGACGACTGCCTGGCTCAGCGAGGTGTTGAAGATATCTGTTAGGACATCCGTCAGCTGTGCAGCACAGTCTTTCAGTACACGGCCAGGTATGTTGTCAGGACCCGCAGCCTTGCGTGGGTTAATCCTAGATAGGGTCTTCCTTACGTCGGCTGGAGACAGACATAGCGCCCGGTCGTTGGGAGGTGTGGGCAGTTTTTGTGCAGGTGTGTCATTCTGCATTTCAAACCGTGAATAAAAGTGGTTGAGTGCATCGGGGAGGGATGTGTCCTCATCACAGGCCTGTGGCGGGGGCTTGTAGTCAGTGATGGTCTGAATGGCTTGCCACAGGCTCCGTGTGTCTCTACTGTCTGTGAAGTGATTGTTGATTTTTTTGAGCATATGACCGTTTTGCATTTTTGATGCCACAGGACAGATTGGCTCTTGCTGTTTTGAGGACTGCTTTATCTCCTGATCTGAATGCTTCGTCTCTGGTCTTTAGCAGCCCACGAACCTCTGCTGTCATCCATGGTTTCTGGTTTGCACGTGTGGTGATGGTCTTGGTGACTATCACATCATCAATGCACTTTTTGATGTAAGCAGTCACGGTTTCAGTGTACTTATGCAGGTCTGTGTGGTTGTTGTAGGTGGCTGCCTCTTTAAACATGTTCCAGTCTGTGCACTGAAAGCAGTCCTGTAGTTTTGAGGTAGCATCATTTGGCCAAATTGTGATGAGATTTTGAACCGGTTTGGCAAGCTTGAGAAGTGGTCTGTATGCTGGGATTAGCATAACAGAGATGTGATCCGAGTACCCGAGGTGGGGGCGGGGTTCAGCTTTGTATGCGTTTTTCCCTGTTGTATAAACAAAATCCAGTGTATTGTTTCCCCTTGTCGCAAAATTCACATGTTGGTAGAATTTTGGCAAAACTGTCTTTAAGTTTGCGTGGTTAAAGTCACCGGCTATGATGAAAAAGCCGTCGGGGTTATTTGTTTGTTGTTCGCTGATGGCGCTGTACAGTTCACGAAGCGCGTCCTTAGCGTTTGCACACGGTGGTATGTAAACCGCGGCAATAACAATGGCCGTGAACTCACGCGGCAGATAGAACGGTCGGCACCTCACAAACATAAACTCCACCAGCGATGAACAGTGTTTTGATATTACCGCAGCATTGTTACACCATTCTCTGTTGATATAAACACACAAGCCACCCCCGCGGGTCTTACCAGACAGTGATGAGTCCCTGTCTGCTCGGTAGCAGTTTAATCCGTGTAACTGAATGGCGGAGTCCGGGATGTTGTTGTTTAGCCATGTTTCGGTGAAAACAAACACACAGCAATCCCTTGCCTCATGCTGTGTAGACCGACTGAGTTGAATTAAGTCCAGTTTGTTTTCCAGAGAGCGAACGTTTGAGAGCATGAGTGTTGGGAGAGCCGGTCTTGTGGGGTTAGCCCTTAGCCTGGCTCGTATACCTCCGCGTTTACCGCGCTTCCGTCCTCTCTCACACCGCTTGCGACGCTGCCTTGTGCGGGTAGCGTCAGTAGGCGAGGCCGCGGTCTCGAGGTCCGGCTCCAGCAGTAAACAAAGGCCTCGTAGCTTCTCAGTAGCCGCCTGCGAGAGTTGGTGTTTGTACGCGTTGCCGATATCCAAAAGGCTTCGGCGATCATATATGTGTTTTTCCTTATGGGTTAGTGGTAGATTTACACTATTTGGAGACGAACAGACGACATTAAAAGACATAAAAGCACCGTCTTTGGGACCTGGAGCAGCCGCTGCGTCTGAACGCGCCGCCATCTTCCTTCCTAGTTTATTGTCTGGTTCTCTGTTCCTCACAATTCTTTTCAGTGCTGCAACAGTCTAGTAATTGAGATCCAAAACATTAACAACCTTTGACAGATTTTTCTTTAGATGATTCAGAAGACGAATCTCAATTTAGAGTAAACTTTGAGTCTTAAATTACATTAAGTTCACATGTATTTCATATTTTAGTGTTGGACAAATTACAGTAACGGTTTTCTGTGTTTTACCTGACTTTAGTGTTTTTTGAAAGTGTTGATTTTTGGCAAATTGCATGGAAACCAATGGGGGAGTTGATATGAGTCCAACACAAAACTTGTAAGAAAATTTGAACAGCCTTTCCAAAATGCATCGGTGTGTTGAAACTTTACATGCACATTCATTATCCAGAATGAAAAATATTCACCAAATTTCAAGACAAAATAACTAGTTTAACCAGTATTTCAAGCTGTTTGAATATCGAGTATGGGTCAAACTGACCCCATTACAAAAGTCCTGACAAAATTTGTACAGCCTTTCCAAAACACATCTGTGTCGAAAATTTGCATGCATACTCAACACCCAAAATGAAAAATATTCACCAAATTTCAAAATGAAATAAATAGTTTAACCAGTATTTCAAGCTGTTTGAATATTGAGTTTGGGTCAGATTAACCCCAACACAAAAGTCTTAAAAAATTTGCATAGCCTTTCCGAAACACATCTGTGTGTTGAAACTTTATATTCACATTCTTGACCCTAAATGAGAAATACTCACCAAATTTCAAGAAGAAATAAATTGTTTAACCAGTATTTCGAGCAGTTTGAAAATAGTGTTGTCAGATTGAGCCCTACACAAAAGTCCTAACAAAATTTGTACAGCCTTTCCAAAACACATCTGTGTGTCGAAACTTTGCATGCACATTCATGACCCTAAATGAAAAATATTCACCAAATTTCAAGAAGAAATAAATAGTTTAATCAGTATTTCGAGCTGTTTGAATATTGAGTTTGGGTCAGATTGAGCCCAACACAATGGGAGAAAGCATGACGTTATTGGCTTTGCATGCACTTCTGAGAGAGATGAGTCTTGTGCATGTCATGTACTGAGCGGCATTTGTATGATGTCTGCATTGAGTATATCCAAATCAGTCAAGTTAAATTTATTTAGCTTTTTTTTTTTAATAATACACCGTTTCAAAGCAGCTTGAGTATATCAGTCTCTCCTGAGCTTCATCTCTGTTAGGATGCTGACAATCAGACTGATCACTAGGTTTTGGAGACAAACTCATTTCTACACCATTAGTTATTATAAACTTGATCCTGTGTGACTGCAAGGAACTATAATGCTCTTCTCAAACGGTGGGTTTCAGGAATGGACATGATAAACGGAGCGATAGACAGTCTGATGTCCTCCGCAGGGAAAGAGGACTGGACCCCCGTCCTGCTCAACGTCGCTGACGCCACAATTACTGTCATCAAAGAAAAGGTGACGCTTACTTTACATTTTTGTGACAATTTCTACATTTTCTTTATTATTTTTCTGCCTTGAAACAGTTTGTGCATCAGACCACATAGATGAACATTTACAAACTAATCCTTGGTTTTTGTCTGACTGTTATGAAATGTCATCTAGAGACAAAATTTTGATTGGATACTGATTTAGACACTTCTTACATTTACATACTTAACAATTAAACACATTTATCAAATAATTCATGCAAGTTATGAAACTTTTTGCATTAACTTGAGAAACTTTGCATTCATTCCCTTTAGTGGCTCCGCAAAATACAGGCATGTACAAATGCAAACATTTAGTGAGCTAACACAAATTTTTACATTTACCATATCCATGCAAGTGCTTTTAAAAAAACAAAACATGAGATGGGAGGGAAATTCTTTTTTGTAAACTAACACAAGGTTTCTTAAGCATACACATTTTTTAATGTGAATGCAAAGTTTCTCAAAAACATTGTGAGCCAACACAAAGTTTGAGAGCGAATGCAAAATGTTTGTAAGTGAATGCAAAAGCTGTGTGACCTTAAAGTTTCTTAAAGGAATGTATAACTTTTGTGAGCCAACACAAAGTTTCTGGATTGAGTGTGTTGTGAGCTAATAAGTTGAAGGCCAATGCAACAATTTACTGAGTAATTACTGAAAGTGCTTTTAAAAAAAAAGAAAGAAAAAAAAGCAAGCATCAGTTTTCTATATTTTATGGAGACCATAAAGGGAAATACAATGCAATTTTGGGGTTTGACTCATGAGGACTGATATCGAATAATTTAGGTTCATTCACTTATTTGGCAAATGTAAATGCCAATTCTGACCCTTATTGACTAATTCACTTGTATAATTTGAGTTTAAAATATCACAATGACACAAAACCTTGTCCACATGGACTCCAGGACAATCCGAGGACAAATTCAGAAGCTCTTCTCTTTCTGCTTGGACCCTGATGAAACATTCATAGGCCTGTGAAAGTAATTCAGCGCTGGTGACATGAGACAGACAGGTTTATTACTGTCATTTCTCTTCTGTTCGGACAGGAAGAAGAGGAGGAAGTCATAGTGGAGTGCCGCGTGCGCTTCCTGTCTTTCATGGGCGTGGGGCATGACGTCCATACGTTTGCGTTCATCATGGACACGGGAAACCAGCACTTCCAGTGTCACGTGTTCTGGTGCGAACCCGACGCGGGAAGGGTGTCGGAGGCTGTGCAGTCGGCCTGTGTGGTGAGTGACACAAATACACCTCACACGGAAATCACATGCTTCTCATTTAAGGAATATTACAGGTTAAATACAAATTTAAACGAGGTAAGCTGAAACGTTTTGAGAAGGAACACATGTAAAAATGAAAAATTGTGACCTAACACATTTTTACGAGCAAGCGAAGTTCGAGTAAATGCAAAACTGATCTAGATTATTCTTATATGTGACCATGGACCACAAAATCAGTCATAAGGGTACATTTTTTTAAATTGATATTTATACATAATCTGAAAGCTGAATAAATAATTTTCCATTGATGTATGGTTTGTTATGATTGGACAATATCTGGCTGAGATACAACTATTTAAAAAATTCAAATCTGAGGGTGCAAAAAAAATCTAAATATTGAGAAAATCATCTTTAAAGTTGTCCAAATGAAGTTCTTAACAATGCATATTACTAATCAAAAATTATGTTTTGATATATTTAGGGTAAGGAATTTACAAAATATCTTCATGGAACATGATCTTTACTTAATATCCTAATGATTTTTGGCATAAAAGAAAAATGTATAATTTTGACCCATACAATGTATTGTTGTCTATTGCTACAAATATACCTGCGTTACTTATGACTGCTTTTGTGCTCCAGGGTCACATATTTGCATTTTTAACTTAAATATAATTTGGCACATATACCAAATCATTCATGCAAGTGTTTTGAAAACAAAGAAATTACGAGTTTCAGTTTCTTAAGGGATCGCAAACGTTGAGCACAAACATTTCTCAAGGGAATGAATGCAAAGTTTCTTGAGTGAATGCAAACATTAGTTTACAAATGTTTTGTGAGTGAATGTAAAGTTTGAGGCAGTGCACTTGTATTGAGAGCAAATGCATAGGTTTGGAGAGCAAACACAATTTGTTTACAAATGTGTGCAAACAAGGTTTCTTGAGTAAATGCAAACATTGTGTGAGTTAAAAGTTTTTAGGTAACAATTTCTTAAGGGAAAGCAAACATTTTGAATTAAGTTTTGGGAGCGAAAGCACATTTTTGGAGACTGAAAGCAAATGAGACATTTTGTGAGCTAACAAAAAATGTTTCATGAGGGAACGCAAACTTTCATAAGCATACACAGTTTCAGTTTCTCAAAGGGAACATTTTGAGAGGTGACAAATTTGTGATGCAGACAAAGATTGAGGAAATAAGTTTTAGAGCAAATATTTTCGCAAGTGAACGCAAAAGTTTGAACAGTTTGAACTAACAGTTTCTTAAGGGAATGCAAACATCGTGTGAGCTAACGGTTTTTGGCAAACGCAAACATTGAGTTAAAAGTTTCGTGAGCAAACAATTTCTTGAAGGAATGCAAAGGTTTCTCATGAGAAGTCTCAGTTTTGAGAATGACTGCAAAGTTTCTAAAAGAAAAAAAGAAAAAGTTTTGTAAGCAAACAGTTTCTCGAGGGAATGCAATCTTTCGAAAGCATACACAAACTTTCTAGTTTTAAAGATTCTCAAGGGAACATTTTGTGAGTTGACAGGTTTTTTGTGCAAACGCAAAAGTTCTTGAGGAAACAGTTTCTCAAGGGAACGTAAAAGTTTTACAAAGGTTTCTTGAAGGAACGCAAAATGTTTGCGAGCAAATGCAAGGTTTGAGTAAATGCAAACATTGTGTTAGCTAACAGTTTTTGGCTAATGCAAAATTTAAATGAACAAACATTTTAAGAGTTAACAAAAAGTTTTGTTAGTGAGTGGAAACATTTCTTAAGGGATGCAAACATTGAGACATTTTGTAAAAAAAAAAAAAAAGGGTTAAGATCACGCGCAGTTTTACAAACTAGCAGTTTCTTGAGGGAATAATTTTTGCAATTGAATACAAAAGCATTGAAATAATTTCTTAACTCTCACAATGTTTGCCTTCGCTTAATAAATTTTGCGCTGGCCAAAAAGTGTTAGCCAAAAGCTTTGTGTTTGCTCGCAAATGTTTTGCATTCCATCAAGCTCGCAAAACTTGTTTACGAACAAAATATCTCCTTAAACTTTGCATTGGCACAAAACTTGTGTTCCATCAAGAAATTTTGCGTTTGCTCACAAAACATATTCACATTCACTCAAGAAACTGTTCACACAACTTTTGCGTTTAATCAAGTATTTTGCATCCTTGTTTGCTTACAAACTGTTGCATTTTTATTAGTTTTTACAAGCCGAAAGACGAGTTTATTTTCCGTTTGGAGTGACAGCATGCCACAGATTCTGTACATAAAGTGTTTAATTGCACTAAAGTGCATCACACATCATTCCGCAGTTGTTTAAGGGTTAAATCTGTGTTTTTCTCTAGTTGCGGTATCAGAAGTGTCTGGGGAAGTCCGGCTCCTTGACTCCGCCCCCTACCGACTCCGTCACCCGCCGCGTAACGTCCAGCGTCAAGCGCGGCGTCCAATCAATTATAGACACTCTGAAAAAGAAGCCCGCCCCCGAGGTTCCCCACCAATGACGGAGCAGAACGGCTGTGACGGACAGCAGGTGTGTGTGTGTGTGTATTTACTGATGCAAACGAGAAGGCCAACATAACAAAAAAAGACGAGTGAGATGAATGAGATTTTGTCGGCGCATAACTGCGCTGAATGAAGCATGCGTCTGCCTTACACTAACACATTCTCACTGAAGTATTTCGAGGGCGTCAGTGTTCATGTGGCACTGATCCAGTCACGTTCAGATCAATGCAAGTCTTCACACGCGTGACATGGATTCAGTGCGTCTCATTTCAAATCACACACACTCGGGAAATTGGATGCTTTGAACATTTTTCTCTGTCCCCAAGACATTTAGAGTGAATTTTCCGCTGTTGGAAAGTGTGTAAAATGTCTCAGACTCACGGCCTGGCTGATCTATCATCTTTCATCATGATGTTCAGTGGAGATATTGTAATACATCAGAGTCTGTCTGTAACATCTGCTCAGTCTGATACTGTAATGAAGAGCAGAACGGGGATTTTCTGATCACACAAACACACTCCTTTAGTTAAACATTACGGCCTGAAAGAGTCTCTGCGCAAGTACGCAAACACAGATGTGAACGCTTGGCAAATGTGTGCTGCTTCTGTACAAACTCAACATGATCCTGTGCTGAAGAAAGACATTAGTAAAAATATAAACTCATTCAAATGTATAAACGACATTAAACCAGATGTTTTTGTTCAGATGTCCAGCTGTCTGACGTTTACTTGATCAAAATCAGTCAAGATTTGACACGAGAAGCTGGATGCTTGTACAATTACACTAAAAGAGCTTTTACTGGATAAAAAAAAAAGACCTTCAACATTGTAAAATGTGGTCGAAATACATTGATTTAATGCTAAATGTTTGTTAAAAAAAGGTTAACAAAATACATATAAATGTTGAAATTCTACGTGATGATGTTGAAACCGCTTCACAATATCAATGTTGATTTATCCTTGATCGTTCCCATTAAATAGCAGGTTGGATCCACTTCAATGTTTTTGGTGTGTAACAGCCACTTTCAAAATATGCATCAATCTTTAAATGGTAAAATAAAGTCCCATGCTTATTTTTTTCCATTAAGAAGTCACACATTGTGAAAGTAACCTTAAAAAGCAACATCATCTAAAAACCATTTCTCCACCGTGACTCCTTAAGAGACTAGAGAATGTGGATTGACGCTGATGCCGGTCGTAACGCTTCTTTGTAGCAGTGCTGAAGATGCACAACATACTTGCATTGCATTATGAATAGTGAACGCAGTGATGCATGAACAGAGCTTGCTTTGCTAAGAGATTTTGCGTGCTTGCGTAGAGCGTTTCAGACGCACACATACATGAGGAATCCCTGCTAAACAATAAGCTTCAGATATCAAACAAACACAGGAATGTTATTTCTCACAGAACGGTGTTTTAAACCAGATCGACCACTAAAGACACTCATTTTTACACCATATTAATGTATCATGTTGTGGAAATAAATTACATCAAAACAAAAGTGTCTCTCCGTGTTTTATTTGCATGTAAACTCATTGGAAAGTATGCATGTTTTGATGGCAGTGACACTCAAGTTTAGTAATACTGAGTTAGTTGGGCTATATCTGGCATTAAAAGTCTTCAATATTAAGAAAGCGAGTGAAATACTGACTAATGCGTGTCAGAGCCACGGCCGCAGATGATTCAGTCTGAACGGTGTTTGGGTTCGAGGGAGAGCTGGTGTCGAGTTACGCCCCTGCAGGTGCGTGTGGGCGGGGCTTGGGCGGGCAGGAAGGGTGTGGCTCCACCTCTGAGGACGAAGACCGTCGCTTGGCAACAGAACAGGAGGAAACGTGACGGTCGCCGGCCGAAGCACTTCCTGTCGGCCTTTGGGCGGAGCGGGAGGCGGGGAGGAGTGATCATCATTGGTGGAAACCGCAGCCGCGGCCAAACGAGTCGAACTTTTACGGTACGAACTGGAGAAAGGGGCGGGGCCGGGGGCGGAGCTTGTCCTGGAGAAACCGCTCTGAGAGGGACGTTGAGAACTAGAGGCTTTATCTGTGGAGATACAGAAGTAAACAGGACTTTGGTTAGTTTACTCTGAAAAAAATATTAGGATTACACTGTGTCCTAACTACACACGATAAAACATATCTTTTCTTGTTAATCAGAGGTTTTGTCCTAACCAGCTGTGATGGCGACATGCGAAATTTCTATTTTAGACGTCGCGGCTGGAACACAAGCATACAAACTATACGACAGTAGATAATCTCAGGTGATTATGTGCTTTATTCAAAGTTAAACGTGTCTAATGTGAGTCTGAATATCATTTTGTGTGCCATTTATAGCCATACTGAAAACAACAACAGAGCGTTTACCTCAGATCTTGAAATTAAATTAATTAAAGCAAAGATAACCATTAAAACTGTGAACTCACTGCGAACCAACGAGTGTATCCCATAACAAAGATGATATCAGTCACTCAGTATGTACATTTAATAATGTTAAAAAGGTTTGATATTTATGAATTAGATTATAAACTTATGCATTTCGTTGTGAGTGCAGACCGCTTTCAGAGAGGCTCCGCCCACACACGCTTCTGATTGGCTGTGATATTTGATTGATTCTGTCACGTCGCGTCTGGTGTGGACACACAAACTGCTTGTCGCTGGAATCTTGTCGCGTGTAGTCAGGACACGGTGTTAACAATTAAATCAAGCTAAATCTAATGTTATTATGTATGGAAGCCCGTTTCCGCCACTGAATAAAAAATAAATAAAAGGTTATTGCGACTTTCTCTCACAATTCTGACTTTTTTTTTTTTTTTTCTTTCTCTTTCACAGAATTGCGTGATATAAACTCACAATTGCGAATTACAATTTTTAAAGTCAGAATTGCGAGATAACTATCAATTCTGAATTTTTCCTCGCAAAAAAAGTCAGAATTGCGACTTTGTCTCGCAATTGCGAGTTTATATCATGCAATTATGAGAAAAAAAACTTCTTAATTTTTTATTCAGTGGCAGAAACGGGCTTTCATAATTATGTGTATTTGTTAAACTGAAGTAACCGTGTTGTGCTGGACTCCGAGGCGACGCCGTTCTGTCGTTCTGATGACTCAATGTCGGCTCCGAGCTGCTTCCTTTCATCTCACGGTTCAGAAATTCCACCACGCGTGATTGGTCGCTCTGTGTGGCGTGTGGGCGTGGCTTCACAGAGCGCTTTTGATTGGCAGGTGCTCTGCGGGACCGTCGGCCTCGGCCTTCTTTCTTGATTGGCTGGAGGCCGTCTAACAGGCCTTTGGCTGCTGCGCGAGCGATCACTTCCTGTGGTGTTTCCATCACTTCTGGTTCAGGCTGTGCAGGAGACAAACAAACAAAAGAAAGGCTGAAGTGTATTTGAAACACTGTTGTATATGTTCTGAGGAGTCACTTTAGATAAATACATCTGATAAAGCATAAAATATATATAAAATCTGTTGAACTAAGGGGAACTTCTGCACTGTATTTGTAAAAAATATTTTAGAGCTATATTTATAGCATTATATATCACACACACACACACACACACACACACACACACACGTTGGTTTTTGTGGTTTATGGGGACTCTCCATAGGCGTAATGGTTTTTATACTGAACAAACTGTGTGTGCTATTGTCCTACACCAACCCTACACCTAAACTTAGCCCTCACAGGAGACTGTGTGCATTTTTAGATTTTCAAAAAAACAACATTTAGTATGTTTTTTAAGCCTTTTGAATTACGGGGACATAGACAGTGTCCTCATAAACCACCTTCAAATTGTAATACCTCTGTCATACCCATGTCATTATACAAATTTGTGTCCTCATAAACCACATAAACCCGCACACACACACACACACACACACACACACACACACACACACACACACACAGTGTGAAATAAGGCTGGTCACCCCAGAATGGAGGTTAAACGGGAGAAGCAGAATAATGCCACATCTGAACCATAAATCACATGCACACAAACACATTCTCCTCTTTCTACCTCATAAACAATAAATCATTTCAGTGGAAAATCATACAGCAATACAAGAAACAGATGAAAACAGCAGCGTGTGTTTCTGTGTCTCAACTATTGGAAAAAAAAGGCCAAAAGTTAATAATAATAATAATAATAATAATAAAAATCAAAAGGTCAAAAGCAATAGTAAAATAAAATGTTAAGAAAATGTTAGAATTTTTTTTTTTCCTGAAATATTTGAGCTAAATTTTTCTATAAAACTTTAAAATGCATAAAAATAAATAAATTAATTATTATGGACAAATGCATAAAACATCTAAAATGGTGAATTAGTTGAACTGTGGGGAAATGCTTCCTGAAATACTTTTACTGTATTTTTTTAGAACTACTTTAAAAATTTAACAATTTATACCATAAAATACACGAAAAGGTGACATTATAATAGTAAAATATATTAACTTTAAATTTTATTTCCCTGAAATATTTTTGAGCTAAATCTGTATATTTTAAAAAGCATAATAAAAAAGTGCCCAACTATATTAACCTTTCTAATTTTCCTTTTTTAGAATTAGGTCTCATCTTTGTGAAGCATGTTGGATCTGTGTGTGTGTGTTTCTTCCAGGGTCACTGCTGTCTCAGCACCACACACACACTCTTACAGTGAATAATTCAGCTTGTGTGTGTGTGTGTGTGTGTGTTTGAGGACGTGAGGTTTAGCTCTGTTGATGCTAACACATGCAGACATGAGGGCTGAATTATTCAATACGTCCTGCCCTCTTCTTCCTCCTCATCACACATTTATTGCCCGTCCTATGGTTCTGATGCGGCTCCGGCCCCGGCCCCAGATTACACTCATTATGATTGTCCTTCAGCTGAACATGAGGTCACACACTGAAACAGACTCTCATGATCAGAAACAGAGCTGGGTTCAGATGCAAACACACCGATCCTTCGTCTGAATGCAGCTGAAGACTTTATTAGTCCCAGGTGTGACTGTACAGATGCATCGTAAAGCGTGTGTTACGGGAGGAGGGTAATATTCCCACACACGTCTAATAGCCTTTTTATGAGACCTTTTTAAGCGAACGACAATGATCTTTATTAGTGGTTTTTATTGGTCATGGCAGGAAGGATATAGAGCTTGATGTTCTGTCAGCGCAGAAATAAATATGACGGATCGCAGTAATCTAACTCGTGGTATATGAATGGTATCACGTGGTTTGCTGAGTTTAACTTTGATCCAGCAGGAGGCTGATAGAGTCTCTTCTCTCTTTCTGTCTCTCTGCTGGGTTATTTTTAGCTGCAGATGAAAGCAGAGGGAGGGAAAGACGGGATTCCTCAACAGACACAGCAGGATTAGTGAGAACATGGACATGAGAAACAAAGAGTCTCATCAAACCCCAGAGAAACTCCTCCCAGCATGCTTTGAGCATCAACTAGCAAAAACAACATCTCACAAAAATAACCAGCCTTAAAGAACCCTATCTGTTCCAGCTCACAGACTCGCTCTCACGGTTTATATTATTATTTGTAATGATTATACACACACGCACGCACACACCAGCTACACTCACACTGACACACACACACACACACTGACACACACACACACACACTCACACACACACACAGAGAAAAATACAGAAATCTGGCTCAAAAATATTTCAGAAAGATAAACAATTTTAAATATTCTAGGTATTTTACGAGTATTTTGGCTTAGTATAGTTAAGATCAAAATATAAATAGTTCAAAATATATATATATAAGTTATATAGATTTACAAAAAATGGCTCGAAATATTTCCGAAAGAAAGCAAAATAAAATAGATTTTAAATATTTGAGATTTTATTACAATTTTATGATTAGTGCGGTTTTAAAAATCTAAATATATTAATATTATATTATTGTTCAAAATATAAAAATGTGGCTACAAATATTTCAGTGTAGCTTAGTGTAGTTTTAAAATCAAAATATATAAATAATTCAATGTATATGAGTTATATAAATAAAACTTTTCAATATTTACATAAATATTTGAATATATTTAGGTACTTAACTACTGCTTTTGGAATTGTGCATTTTTAATATCTAAATATAAAATATATATATTAGTGCTGTCAATTGATTAATCGCATCCAAAATAAAAAGTTTTTGTTTACCATACATGCATACGTACATACATAAAAAATATTTTATGTTTATATCTTAAATATTTATATATAAATGTATATACACATGTAAATATTTTCAAAATCTATGCTGTGTGTCTTTATATATACACACAATAAATACAGTACACATACATATATAATGTAAACAATGTTATTTTTGATTTGATTAATCATTTGACAGCACAAATATATATCTATCTCTATCTATCTAACTCTCTATCTATCAATCATCTTCTCTTCGACTGGTTCACCATTTCATATATTGTATGCATTTGTCAGATACTTTTACATACAGTAAGTGTTCAGAATATATATATGTGTTGATTTGATAGTGTCTCAACACATCAATAGTGATTGTCTAGTAACCACAAACAGCTCGATCAGTTTCCTCTCATTACAGAGCTGTGCTATAATGCACAGTGTATGACCAGATCTTTTATTTTCTTCTTTACTCTTAATTACATTCTTCTATAAAACTGTATTTTTAAAAAAGCAGAAATGTCAGATGTGTGATAACTGGACACCACACAATGAATTAAACATGTAACGATGAGATCATGTGACAGCAGTGTAACATACAACCGTCTGAAACATTTATTGCTGCATACTGCATTTTTTTTTTAAATGTAGCATATACTACATAGTATACAAGTATCCAATTCTGACAAATATTCAATTTAACCACATTACAAGTGCTTTCAAACACACATGAGGGTAAAACAGATAAGTAATTTGTTTTTAAATGCTGAATGATTTTCTTCTGAGTTTCTGATCAGATGATCCACGTCAAATCACTGAGTTTATTCTCATGTTCTCAACTCTCACTTTGTGTAAATACTTGAGCACTTGGTTTTGGCCGTTGTGAGGGTCAGTGATTGTTTTTGGGAGTGATGATGCTGATGTTCAGTACCTCTCGTGTGAGCAGCGCTACAAAACAGCCATTACTATGATCTGATGCTTCCAGTCTGAAGAATCTGGCCTTCATCTCCTCTGATCCCTCATCATCTTCAGTGATAGAGTCCTGCAGGAGACTCGGAGAACTCAACCTGACACACACACACATTTGGTTATGTTATGGCCGGCACTGTGGTCAGTCAAGCAGGTTATAATAAAACAAAATCAACATTACTTCATTTTTGATTTTCTTCCTGTGAAATACAAAACCACATTGATTTTGAACCAGGAGTGTCTGTCCACTCATTTGTCGTCCTCTTAAGAGAATTATATTACACTTTATCCAATGGTATACTATTAAAAAAAGGTTAAATATGCTATTATGGACACAATATCGACTGATTTTGCTCTATTCTGCCAATGAAAATAAATCCAGAGTCACAGCACAACGTTTGCGTCTCAGATACTGCTTTTGTGAGTCTGAAAAACAGTTGTGAATGATTCAGCATTAAATGAATCAGGTGAGCCAATCATCCATTTGAGAAAGAAAATTGCATACTTCAATACTATATAGACACAAAAAAGAGATGTGAATTAAGTATTATGTCTAAAACTCTGAAGTATTCATAAAATTCTGAAGTGTGCATCTGATGAACACTTTACAGCATTGTGACCCTGGACCACAAAACCAGTCATAAGGATCAATTTTTCGAAATTGAGAAATCTGAACGCTGAATAAATAATCTTTCCATTGATGTATGGTTTGTTATGACAGGACAATATTTGTCTGAGATACAACTATTTGAAAATCTGAAATCTGAGGGTGCAAAAAAATCTAAATATTGGAGAAAATCATCTTTAAAGTTGTTCAAATGAAGTTCTTAGCAATGCATATTACTAATCAGAAATTAAGTTTTGATATATTTACGGTAGGACATTTACTAAATATCTTCATGGAACATGATCTTTACTTAATATCCTAATGATTTTTGGCATAAAAGAAAAATTTATAATTTTGAGCCATACAATGTATTGTTGGCTATTGATACAAATATACCTGTGTTACTTATGACTGCTTTTGTGCTGCAGGGTCACGTTTGTGAAAGGTAGTGAAGCGATGCAACTGATTCTGGAAGGTCACAACAATGACAACATGATAAATGAAGTATCCCCAGATCACATTCATACTTTATAGAACATACTTGAACAGTCAGGCAGTGATTATATTTTCAGAAGAAGCACGGATTCAGAAAGTAAGTGATTTCAGACGCAGCCAATCATCTGCTTCGCTCCTCAATGAATCAGCCGTTTGAGGGAATTGGTCACTCAATGACTCACTTAAGACAGTGACTCGTTTCATATTTAGAGTATAAATGATTTCTTACATTTCATTATTTCTATATTCAATGTTTTCTATTTAAACAGTGTTATGGTATCTCTAAGATGGATTAAACCAGTGGTCTCAAACTCAGCTCCTGGAGGGCCACAGCTCTGCAGAGTTTAGCTTTGCTTGTAATGCTGCCTTCACATGCTATCGGAAATGTCCTATTTCCCATTTATGAAGTCGTGATTATGAGCTTGTTGTATTCAAGTGCTTTAATGTCGGAAAGAATAAAATTTAGCATCCCATTGGTTGACAATCATATATACATTCACCGTGCTATACATGCAGTTTGCTGACAATTCTGGAATTTCGGTCAAATACATGCTTATAAAGCATACAATATGCTTTGAATGATCGTTCATATCTAGCCTATAAATACACTACTTTAGCGACAAGACAAAGGGATGTAGTTGTTGTGAGAACAGCATTGACAGCAGCAATGGTTGTCACCTCCACCATGTTTAAAGTTTATGATCCGCCCAACTCGGAAACTCTGGTATCAAAATTATTTCCCAGTAGTAAATACGACTTGAGAGGCCGTTCACGTCCAATTTCCGATTAGGAAACTTGTATTTACGAGCACATGAAGGCAGCATAAGTTTCTAGTGATCCTGAAGAGCTTGATTAGCTGGATCAGGTGTGTTTGATTAGGGTTGGAGCTAAACTGTGCAGAGCTGTGGCCCTCCAAGAATTGAGTTTGAGACCAATGGATTAAACCATGTATGTAAACCTAAATGCCACTTCAGATGCCATTTATGCAGGAAGAAACTAGATTTTGCTGATATTGATTTTAGCCCTATATAGAGTCTTATTATTCTACTTTTTTACTGAATAAAATTGATATGAAAGGAGATACATTTAAAGAGGTTCAGAAAGTAAGAGGGGGCAAATATTGCCCCTTAAAATGGAAAAGAAGTTAATGTCTTTCACTGCTTACAGTTTGGGTATTTAATTTTTTATCCTGGCATCACTGAATTCTGCACAGTGTCATTTTGTCCTAAAAAAAGGTAGATTTTTCTCTCTGTAAAGTGTGTAACGCCTGAATCTGTGTGAACTGCTGTTTCCATCTGATCCCTCAATGCAGCTCTGAGACTAAGAGTGAACTAGAAAGAGACCAGAGAGACGTTCACAATCACTCATTTATCTGACACTGAAAACTATGAGTGCAGCTCGACTCCTTTCTATCCTCCTCCAACAGGGCTGCACGATTAAATCAAAATATATTAAAAACCACGATATGGCCTAGTGCAGTTATTAAACTGAATAAATTAAAATGCATAGTGAATGTGCATTCTGCCTTTATACACACACGCAGCTCACTTTACTGCGTGTCTGTGCTGCAGTCTGCTGCTAATACACTGGAAATACTAAGCACATCAGCTTCATTTTAACATTATTCAGTTTTTTTTAGACAGAGGTTTACTTCACTTGCAAGTTGCTTTGGATAAAACTGTTTGCTAAATAATTAAATGTACACAATCAAAGCAGATTTCTAATTTGCCAACAAGAAACTGAAGCTCTTTCTTCAGTTTTTGCCAAAATAAAGGCCGGAAGATTTAAGCAATGCAATGTGAAAATGAAGAAATTAAAAAGAGATATGTCTGTATTATTACAAAACAAAATAACTACATTTTAATGTAAAATAAAAAGATGTCCACTTTTAACTGCTGATACAGTGTGAGAGAACTGGACTCACTTTGAGTCACACCAGCTAAACTATTAACAAACACACTCAAGGGTAAAAACCCTTCAAGAGTGACTCTACTGCAGTTTGTGAGCAAAACAGATCACTGCTAGTTTGTAGTTCTTGCTGGACATGAGGTGCTTTTTAAACATAACAGCATGCATTTCAGTTCCTTCTGTCTTTAAGTTAACTGTGATGATTTAGCTCCAAAATCACATCTTGATGTTCTTTATATACACAGCTAGAGTCATGGACAGTGTCCTGAATCAAAGCCTTTCCACTGTTTGCAGCTTCTGATGATCTAAACGCTTCAAAAACTTCCAGAAAATCTGTCTTTCAACACTTTAACAGGATTCACATTAGGGTTTTTCTGGACTGCTAACTTACTAGAAGCCGTCTAACTAACTCACACAAAATAGACAGACAATAGAGATGAAATTACATTACTGCAGATTAAATAAGCACTGATTTATGACAGAGCTGATATTGCATGTGAAGAAACTCCTTCAACAGTCTCTGCTCCTCTCTGAACACTGAGCTTTATACTCAACAACAGCTGCTCACCGTCAGCTGATTGGAGCACAGGGAGAGAGGGGTGGGGCTAATTATCACTGCACACAGCTGATTGGAGCACAGGGAGAGAGGGGCGGGGCTAATTATCATTGCACACAGCTGATTGGTTAATCATGACTAGCTCAATCTTTCCAGCCACTTAAACACTCACACATTTGGGTCATTATCGAAATTTGGTGAAACACATCCCTTGACTTTTAAATATTCATTTAAGGCATCAGTATTTAGTCTAACCTGTATTTAAATCATTAAAAATGGTTTGATGCTATATTGTTTTTGCAGAAAATATTTTAATTTGTCAGATGCCTCAAAAAATGCTTTGTTCCCTTACACCACTTCTATTATGTTTATTTGTTTTTTTATTTATTAAATTACTTATGTTTCAGAATAAAGCAGTAATTGATCGTCTGCTTTACACAGAAGCTGTACAACATGACAAATAAAATCATGACTTACAGCTACAATATTCATAAACTGTTTAAAATTATTTAACTCATATTTATGTATAAAATATACACAATATAATAAAATATTAAATAAATTATATATATAAAACTAATGTATATTTTATTTATATAAATATACATATAATATACATTTTATATAAATACATTTTAATGAATTTGTTAATTAATATAAATATATTTATAAATGTAATATATACACTGCAAAAAAAAAAATGCTTTTCTTACTTAGATTTTTGTATTGTTTCCAGACAAAATATCAAAAAAGATTTTCTGGACAAGTAAAAAATATTGTCATAAGTCAAAATAAAGTGAGTTTTTGCTTGAAACAAGCTAAATAATCTTGTTTTCTGTTTGAAATAAGATTATTTTGCTTTACCCCATTGGCAGATTATTTTGTTTGTTCTAAGCAAAAACTCACTTAATTTTGACTTTTTTTCTGAAAACAAGACAATATTTGTTACTTGTCTAGAAAATCTTTTTAGATATTTTGGCTGGAAACAAGACAAAAAAATCGAAGAAAAGCATTTTTTTTTCAGTGTATACACACAATATATAAAATTAAACACTATAAAAATTACATAAAAACTTGTTAAAGAATTATTAGTGATTTATTTGATGTTATTGTTATTTCGTTGCACTTTCATTAAAAAAAGAACATTATTAACCATCCTTTTATTTCATTCTAACTAGTAAACTTTAGTAAACTTTTAGTAAACTAGAACAAAAAAAGACAGTTTTTGCCCAGAATGAACCAAATTGAAAAACTATTTGTTTTTAGCATTATTACTCAATTCCTTTTCATTTTCAAGTACACAGAAAAATGATTTAGTGATCACGAGACAAGACCTTTGAGATGTACGTTTATACACACACACACACACACACACACACACACACACACACCTGTAGGGCGGCGCTGTGGAGTGATTCTCCTGTGTTTGTGAGAGGACCGTCTTCAGCACCTCCTCGTTCTCCTCTGGGTGAACAGAACAGGTGGAGT